>VZSV01000117.1:1691576-1714048 GCA_013398735.1 Nothocercus julius
AAAAAAAGTATAAACAACTAGCACTTATTTATATTTTCAATAAATTGTTTCTTCTCCTTACCTCTTGTTATTTGCCCCAGACAGATGTTAACACATCTATTATCCATTCTGGTCTAACAGCCTCATATCTTATTCTCTTGAGCTTCCATAACATTTTCTACAATCCTGTGAAAAGTTTCTTAATTTATCCTTTCAAACCATCTCAACCTGCTTCTTGTTCCAATTGAGTCCTTGTCTCTAGTCATGAAAGAACATTGCTCCACAGTATTATACATTGTTTTGCTTCTATTTTTAACACAAGATTTACAGGAAGAAAAGTTTCAGACTTCATAACTTGTTGAAGCCTATATAGAGCAGACTGTATTTTCAGAACAGTGGAATTACTCTGGGCAGAGAGAAAACACAGTGAACTGGCTCATTCAAGGTGCATCTCAGAACAGCCTGCAAAGGGTCTGCCCCACACAGTGAAATGAGCTGGGTGCTCTTTGAGAGCCAGTTTACCTCTGTAACATAATTATCACTCCTCTCTCTCCTGTATTCATTGCAAAATGCAGATCAAAGGCCTGTGCTACTGGGAGATCCAAAGTTAAACGCCTTTGCCAGAATAATTAATTTCTATTAAGGTGTATGCTTCATTTCATTAATATTCCTCTAACTACAAATTAAAAAATCCCAGGTCAAATATTATAACATCAATGAACAGTCATTATACCATTAGCTGTTTTTGTGCTTTACGTGAAAGAGATTTTCTTTTTTTATAGCGTTAATAATCAAATCACAAGAATATAAAACAGTATTTCTCTCACGTCCAGTTAAATTCAAATCACCTTGTTTTTGAATGAATAATTGCACTACTAATATAATGTTTCGCACAATACTCTTTTTCCCTTCCTTTTCAGAGAAACTCATGAGTCTGGCTTTGCAACCCCTGATAACTCCCAAGCTTGTGGAAAACCGTGCCCACCTGAAATGTGTTTACGAGCGCCCACCCTCACGCCAGCCGCTGCACTACGAGGTGCTCTGGTCACGTCTGTCCGACGCCGGTGCAAAAGAGGAGATCCGCCGGGACACCACTCAGCAGCCCTTCTCCTACCTGGAGATGGATGGTGTTCATCTCCGGCTGGGAGACACGGTAAGGATACCCTGCTCTTAGCAAAAGGAAGAGAAAAAAAAGAAAAAAAAAAAAATCAAATGTTCAAACTTTTCTAAAATCGTTGTTTTCTGTTAGTGTCTAATCCATTATATCTACAAAAAAAAAAAAAAAAAAAAAAAAAAAAAAAGAAAAAAAGAGAGAGAGATGGAAGCAGGGTTATATACAGGATTACTCTGTCATATATACTAGGTTCAGAACCTGTGACATTTCTTTGAATAGCACAGAGCCCACGGAAGCTTTCTGCTTTACTATTTTCCCAAACCAGCCTGCACGTACATTACTGCTCGAACGCCATAAAGTTGGCACAAGAAGTAGTTACATGTGCCTGATCCAATTTTTGCTTAGTGTTTTTTGTGTGTGTGTGTGTGTGTGTGTGTGTGCGCGCCTTGCAGCAGTGAGAATCTGCAGTACAGGCATACTCTGCGATCTGCACTCTGTAATTTTTATACTCGTGGACCTGAGACACAATAACATCTTCTCACAGAATAGAAAGATGGCACATTTTAGAGTAGAGGGAGGCTTATTTTATGGTCTTTTTCATGGTGTTCTGCCTCTCTGATTCCAAATTCTTGGTTCAATAGTACACTGAAAGATAGAGTTCATTAAAAAACAATCTTTACGAAGTATATTTGATGGCTTACATAGCAACACAGATCTAGTTTCAACAACTACAAAACAGAAGACAATACAACATGTGAAAAAAAATGACTTGTATATGAATTCGTGGCCTTTCACGATACAGAAACAAGACGTTTAAAGTTAGATTAGCTTCATAACTTTTACAGGCAGAGAGCCATTAGTGATGCTACACAGAACTGAAAAAATAAACACAGATAATAGCCTTATATTAAAAGTAGGTTGGAAATAGTTGTGGTGTTTTGCAGCTCCTTTTTGAGATATTTAAGAAATGTGAATAAGCTTTTTCCTGTTCTTCTAAAGGTGAGCCATTTGTAACCATAACACAGTCTAGGTAATTATGAGAAGAAATGAGGAAAAAAAAGCTATGCAAGCTGAATTTGCAGTCTGACTGATGCTGCCCTCATTCTAATATGAGGCGGACAATTCTGCCAGGTTTCAAGGCAACTTCATGTTACAAAGAGGTATCTATTTTCATCAAAATAATCATCTCACTTGTAATCCCTTCAAATCTAGTTTTAGCAATCCTGAGGGACACAGAAAAAAATGTAGTTTTGTTAACTAGTAACATCATCAAATCTTTATAGGACCTTTTCCATTACATTAAGTTTTCAGTAAGCCCTTCTTTGTCCTCTGCTGAAACCCTCATGTTTAATTTAACAGGTTTAGTGACCCTAAAATGTTCTCTTCCTTGCTAGATTTTTTTTTTTTTGAAAGTCTTCATGGCCTATTTGGTTAATTATAATTATCCATAAATTGTCACTGGTGAAAGCCTCAGTTCTCACTGGGACTTTAGTTTTACACACTAAAGCTTAGAAGAGCATTGGACTGTGTTTGCTCTTCTACTCTGGCTTTCTAATAACAGTTACAAAGGGACAGACTCTCCTTTCATTTGGTGTAAGCGATAACGGGGCTACTGCAAAGCAAAGGTGATGCCACCAAGGAAAGGTTCCCATCCGAGGGCCATCACCAAGCAGAATGTGTCCTGCAGGCCACGCAACTCGCAGCATCACACAAAACTGTTTTCTTTTGTTCAGCCTACTTTTCACCCACCTGCACATAGTCCGATTTTGGCTCCAGTGCTTTTATAGATGAATTCTAGGAATTGTATTATTTATAAGCCCCGCCTGAAATCAGCACCTTCTCCGGTTGTCTCCTGATATGAAAAAAAGTACAGCCAAGAGAAAAGACTATTTTTAATCATCCTTTAGGTGATTGATAGCTACACTATATTTTATCCATCAGAAAGTCTCCAGGTAATAGGTTAGTCACACAATAGATTAACCATCAATATTTTTAATATGCAGTCAAGCTATATAATAACCTTAAAGAGGAATTGAAATTTACTGGCCAGCATTTCTAAACCTGTATTGACTTCTCTTTAGTCTAAACAGCCAGTTATTTTTTTAATAGCAGTCATGTGTGCTTATCTCACCCATCTCTGGGCTCCAATTTTGTTATTTCAGACGTGATGTTGGCAGCATAATGTTCGTGAAACTATTGCAATCTTAAATAAATCTATAACATGCTGCTGTTTCTATATAGACCCTGAAAGAAGCCTATTCCATCTGATATGAAAATCCTAGCATTCCTGCGCCTTATTTATATGATACGGACAGAGGTCATTCCATTCCTGGAGGCACAGCCATCTATAAATTATAGTGGCACAGTGTGAGTAATGAGTTATGCTAAGAGAGAAAGGTGTTTAGAAGAAAACTGCAGATTTTGCTCAGCACAGCAATCTGAAAGTTCATACGGCAAGAAGCAATTGTCACCATACATAAACTGTGATGCTCACTGTGGAATAAAAGTATTTGAGTAAAAGTGGCCTTTCCACGCCGCATGCTAGAAGTGGCCATCTCGCATGACATTCTGCAATGCCTGAAAACTATGCTGCAGCAAAGGACACTACAAATTAGCACCTCAGTCTATGAAGGAGAATAGCTCATGTTCACTCTCAAAGAAAGTAGCTCATGTTCATTCTCCTTGATTAAATACTACCCCAATCCCAGGCACTGGAGTTGACAGAGTCAGCATGAAGAATACAAAAGACTACCTATTTGAAGGTTACAGGTGAGTTTAAAAGTCCTTTCCAAAACTTCTGGTAGAGGGAAAAGGGAGCATCCTGGCAGAAACAGAGCGCTGGATAGATTAGCCTTTAGTAGAGCAGGCACCTGCAGGTGGGAAGCCTTCATCTCTAGCACATGCCACCCCTTCACCTGGCACAGCTGATCCCAACCAAACCCTTCACACCAACACCAGGAGCATGGCTGAGTGTTTCTTGTCCTCAGAAAGCTTTTGCCTCCCTTTGACACCTGCCGAGGTAGCTACAACGGGGGCACCCTGAAGAGGTGCCTGATGTTACGATGGGAGCTTCCTAAAGCTGCCCGACACACATCAGTGACCGGAGCGGTGTCCCTGAGCTCCCACGCCTCTCAGACAGGATGGCCGAGTCAGGAAAAGGCCTCCATCCACATTTAAATCCAGACCTTGAAGTCCTACTCAGATGTAACTGTTTTTATTCAAGCTTCAAAAGACCACTACCAGTAGGAGCAACTATTTTCATTTTAAACTACTGTCACTACAGCGACACTCTAGCCCCTGCCACAGAGATGGGTGACCTGTAGCCAGTTCTGCCAGGAGAGGGTTGCCTTGAACAAATGTGTCACCCTTCCCAAGATAGCCTGGCAGCCCGCAGGACATGTTCCTGAGACCCCAGATTTGCAGAAGGACTTCGGAAAGCAAGCCTTGAGGTGCAGACACTGAGATACATCTGAGCACATGGCCAAGGTCACTGGGAGACAGTCCCTGGCAGGTAGCCACGTCTCCACCTGCTACTTGCCTCGATGACGGGAGCTCAGACAGCATCACGGTGGCGATGATAGACTCCCTGTGTGCCCTGCCTTTGAAGATGATAACAAACGTGAATGCAACTCTCTTTGAGCTTCTTTGTCTCTATTCTCAGCCCCCTTTTCCCCATCACATGCTCAAACTACCACCGACAATCACTATGCTACGTTCAGGAGTAATTAAGAGCGTGGAAAAGGAAAAAGCTGGAGGTTTTTATGTTCAAAAGGATTTTCGACAAATGATTTGCGGGAGCTTTGGATTTTTGAGAGCACCAAAAGGATATTTTGATGTTCAAGATGTTAGGGGGGAATTTGCTTATGACTGTGACAGGTCTCATCATTTAAAGATTCTCCCAGTCATTTCCCAGAGCTTTCCCAATCTCCACCAAATTAATGGCTGAATTCTGCTTTGGCTAAATATGCTGCTCACAGGGTTTGCAGCAAAGTGGGAGTAAAGTTCACTTAAGGGTAGAAATCTGCTCTGAAACACAGGAATGTAGAAATTTTTAGATACCAAGGCCTTTTTATATCAGCATGTAGTGCCTGTAAGTAGCTTTTCGCCCTACAGAAATAACTACAAATGCACAAAGGAAGGGAAGCAGACCACAACTGGAAGCAAGTGGTTCACAATGTCTGAAGGCACCTTTATAGATTTCTGTTCCTTTAAAAAGGGTGATGAAAAAGTGTGATTTGATTTTGGAAATATTTGATGAGTTTGTGAAAAAATGTAGCCTAACCTGTCACGGCCATCCTTACACTGCCGACAGTAATGCTGCTTTTATGTCTTTGCTTTTTAAAAAAAGATACATCCATCAATAGGGGAGAGGAGACAAAGAAGAAGTTGATTATTGAACTGGAGAAAAAGAACTAGTATTTAGCTGAAAGCAGAAAACTTCTTAGAATGACTATCATCATAATTGCATGACAAGCTATCAATAGCTCGGTAGCCAATGAACATATCTGCTGGTTGTGCACCTAGCTAGGTAAAGACACTACAAGAAAGGGAATGATGTGAAAGACATTAGGAAAGAAATAAAATGCAACTCATGATTGCTGCCCATACATTTCTGATTTGCAAATTCTGTACTAAATCCCATATGTGCTGAAGCGAAAACTGGCAAGGACATAGAGTCTAGTAATAACTTCAGGGTATTGTTATGGGTTAATTTTCTATAATACTTTAGGTGTGTTCTACAATGGGTGAAAACACATTGCAAACAGGGAACGAGGTTGGGTTTCTGACATTTTCCAAGGTGTCATTTTATTGAAGATGACTCCAAGATTCCTCTGCTTGTGCCTCCCCCTCCACTCAGCTTTGTGCATCCTAGTGAGTGATCCTGCCAGCATTAATTATATCTCCCTCTCCAGCAGGAATCTTGCAAGTGGTGTGCTCAGATGGAAGTATCCGTGTGAATATTTTTGGTAAAAAGCACTGAAGCAAAAAGTGCAAACAACCCAGCAAGTGTAAATATAGTATCTGCAATGCAGATGCGTTGCATTTGCTCACTGAGTTCTGTAATGGAATCTTTATTTATTTATTTATTTTCCACTAGGGGGAATATATATCATCCAAACTCTCTCTTTCTGTGTTGTCAGTGACTTGTCAGATCATGATTTTGTAGATTCTCCCATTAACTGTTGTAACCGAAATGGCAGTAAGAAGGGCAAAATTCATGTTCTGCCTTCCAAATACAAGAACTTTTTTTAAAAAAACTTGTAAGTTAAACATGAGCTTGTATAAGGAATACTTGGGGATAACAAATATCTAATCATGAGAGGGTCTTCTTACCTTGAGGAGAACACGAGTTGTTCTCCTTTGGGGGGATACTGTCTGACTAGGGAGTCTTTGACGAATTTGCCCTTTACAGTATTTCTGTAAGGCCTATGTCCTCTCTCCACCCAGTAAACATGGCAAGATGTCAATAATATCCATGTCAATAATATGACAAATAACACTATTTTCACTAGGCCAAATGTGACTTTATGGTCCATATGTTCATATAATGCTGCAAATATTCTTAATTTTTTCAAGCCTGTTTGGCTACTGCTGGTCACAAGGGCCATGTCTGGCCAGGAGGTCCCAAGAGAAGCCTAGGGCAAAGAAGCCCTCTGAGAGTCACCTCCAACCATTGTCGAGCCTTACAGCCTGACCTGCAGGCAGGTGAGGGATATCCAAATGCCCTGGGTATCCCTGAAGGGCACCGGGACCCTTCAGGCTGCCCATGTGCTCCCCAACAAAAGGCTGGAAAGGATGTGGTGACCATGGAGGCCAACCATGGGCTGCATTGTAATGGACAGATGACAAAAAGTTTTGGCTTCAAACCTGATTTTCAGGGTGCTTCTACAAAGAACTGTGGATGGAGCCAAAGGGTCCAACTGCAACAACATTTTTTGCTCCACTGGCATTTAGGTTTCTCCATGAACACTGACCTCTGAAAAACCTCGAGCCCACGGACAGCGGGTGGTGCTGAAAAATCTGTCCAAAGGAATTTACCAAAACAGAAAATAAATTAAATTGGTCTGATTCCTCCTCATGGGTTACTTGAGGCTTAAAAAAGGCAGTAGCTATAAATATGCCATCTGATTATTTGGAATTGATTTTAGTATGTCACAATCTGTTATTCCATTTACGAGAAGAGGCCAAAAAATTTTAGAACCGCCATTTCAGAACCTATTGCAGTTTGCTTTAAGGAAAATTTCTGTAGTTTAATCCTATGATCCTAGAAACTATGTTAGCTGTTTGTGTTTTCTGAAACCAATGAAACATTGGGATGGCAGATGGTGTGCGGGCTCAGTAGAGATAAAGGTTGCATGACTGTGCTAGGAATGAAGCATAATTGGCCTGGTATATCGTGTTTGGTGGGGTTTGTTTCGAGGCATATTTTTTTGTTGCTTTTTGCTTTTATAATATGAGCCTTGTAGGCACATCTGCCTCATCTAGGCTTACTTTTATATTGCACTAAGGGAAAAAAAAAAGTGCTTTGCATGTTGCTGACAATGTTTCCGAGACTGGGGGGCTGTCACACTAATCTAAACAAAGGACAGTTCAAAATCATGATATAGAAAGAAGATATTTGATTCAGGGCACAGACTGACATTCTAAAGGCTAAAGTCATAATCTTCACAGTAACACCTATGAATAGTGTAATTCTCCCTAATTAATATGGAGATAATATTACTAACCCCTAGAAGGAGCTGCAGAATAAAATGCACTGTAAGCATTCACTGTTATTGAGGCAAATGCCGTGTTCTTTTCCTCATTTAATGCAACCAAAATTCTTTCAAATCTCAAGGTTTATACATAAACATTCTTTAAAGCGTAGACCTCCAAAAACTCTGTTCCAACAATAAAGAAAGACCTCAGCAACAAATAGTTGCATAACTATACCATTCTTTTCAAGAAAAGCTATAAAATACATGTTTATTTATTACAGGTCTTTTGCACTGTCACTGCTTTTATGAAGGACACTCCTGATCAGCAGTCATTACCTGAAGAAAGCAGCGGATTCTATGCAGGGATTAAGGTAATGCTGATGGCCATGATTTACTGAACTTCTCTGTCGTATACCCAGTTAAAAATTATATATTATCTCACATGCTCTGAAAGATAATACACAGAAGCATAGGTCTTGATAATCATAACTAAAGCTGTGTCTATGTTCACTTTGAAGGAAATGTGTCAATAAATTATATGGCTTTCAGCGTGTTTGTGAAACTGTTTGAAGCACTCATCAGCAGAATGTGCAGGTATTGACACTAATGCACCATAAAGAACGTGCCAAATTACATCTTTTGATAAATATGCCCCAAAATACTCTTGTGGTTGTTTATGGTGGGAAGCCACACCAGCAAGGGTTCAGAATTTTACTGTCATGAGACCAGAAGAAAGTGTAGAGAGAAATGATTTTTTATCAAACAACTTCTACTCAGGAATTCGACTGTCAGGCTGACAACTCTGGAAAATCTGAGATCTTCTGAATATCTGAGCTTCATCCACAGAAGAATGATGTTTGAAAAATCTAGAAGCCTTTTCTGTATGACATTGGAAGAATACACTCAATGTTCCTTTTTTTTTTTTTTTTTCTTTAATGTCAGAATTGTTTCCAAGCAAATACAAGGAATGAAAATTCCAGTTTCTGACTAGCCTCAAATGCGGTTTCTGCCCTTGCCCTAGAAGAAGGGATACGCAGAAATGGCAGAACCCATCTCCTTTCCCCAAGGCACAAGCTGTGATGTATTATGTATGGAGAAATTCTTCTTCCTGCCATAGCAGGGAAGAGGAATCAGGTGAAAACAGCACTTAGTTACTTTGCACCTGCTGCAGATACTAATATAGTGTCCATGTTCATAACTGAGGCAGTGCCATACTTCAGGCCATAAATATTGCTAGTGTCTTAGTGCATTGAAATGAAAGCTCATTTCAGCCAGAGATATTAAACATGAGTATATATATTCTACAGTATCACACTATTTTCAGGTATTGAAGCGTGTTTTTAGACTGGGAGGTAGGAAGCAAACACATGGCAACTGCAAACATTTTCTTCATTTTCTTCTTTTCTGTTAAGATATTTTATTAGTAATTTTACCTTTGGAAAACTTAAGGGAATTATTACTTTACAAGTGACTTTATGATTCATAATTACTTAGAAGCAATTAACTCAAATTTTCATAAACATTAGCATATTAATTTTTCAAAATGATCTAAAACTGATTTTCTTGTTTTTAGTTTTTACCAGAATCGCTACAAATTGCAGAGGACGGCAAAGAGCATGTCCTGACCATTCTGAGTACTGTACCTATTACCTGTTCTGGGAATGATGATTCCTGCAAAATTACTTTACAGCTAAGTACTGAGGATTTGGGTAAGAGTTTCACATATCAGCATCAAATCAGTGTGATTACTTTTCTCAGTACCTATGTTACAATTAATTTTAACACAGGGTAGAACCCATAAACTCAAACTACTGAGACCTTATATCTGCTTACAAAATAAAATACATGATAAAATAGATGATCGTATCACTCAGGTTTTTGACACCTAAAACACCTGAACAATAGTCCATTGAGATTTATGGGTGAAATAAATATGAGTAGAAGAAATTATTTTAAATTATGGGAGTATAAAATTGCATTTTAAACTTTGTACTTGATATGGTCTTAGCTAGAATAATTCCACTAATTACCAATAAGGAGCTCACCTGCAGATTTATTATTTGGTAAATGTGTACTGAAGCTTTTTTTTTTCTTTTGTTGGCTTGCAGTTTTTGTCTACCTTAATTTAGATGGAAAAAAAAACCATTCTTATCACAATGTGTAATTCCTTTTCTAAAAGTATTTTTTAATTTAACATATTAACAATGTCTCAGTAAATTATCTTGCCCTTTCAATTGGTAAATACTTTCCACAGGTTAATCTGGTGCAATATCACACCTAAGTAAGGCAACCATTTGGATGTTTCTTTACCATTTGCACTAAAAAAACCACCCAAATCTTTTTATAGCCAGAGATTTATTCTGCTTCTATGAGGGGCTCAATGAGAAGATTGTTTAGAGCTAGGATTAGGCCCACAGTTTTTCTTCCTCAAAAAGCCAGTTAAAAAAATGGCAAAAAACAAACAGTTCCTCTAAAACAAGACAGACCCAGTAAGTCTCTGCGGTAGCTTAATCTTCCTCCCCAGTCTCGCTTCTCCATTTCTGCCTTTTTTTTTCCTTAATCAGGCACTTGTATAACATGAGTTCTCAGTTCCCTCTTGTTTCTCTCCCCACCATCAGCCAAGTGCACAAAGAGAAGAAAAAAACTCCTTCGCATGATATCATAACACAGTGATCTTAAGCTGAGCAGCACCGTATGGTTCCAGCAGCTGTGTTGGCTCTTGGACATGGAGTACTTTGAATTTCTCCCTGGCTCAGCAGTTCCCTATTCTACATATCCCTCTTGGCTACCCGGCAAGCACTCGCTGAGCTCATGGGAACATTCACTGAGATATTTAGGTACCAAGGAATGCAAGCTGGTGCGTGGTGGGATGTCCTCAAAACCTCTAGGCAACTTAAACGTCTACCCAAAATGAAAACTTGGCACGAAATCTATAAGGGGAATTTTATTTTTTATTAGCTACCTAGATAAATTCTTAGGCCTCTGATTATTTCACAGACAGTAAACTCATGGGCTAAGAGCTCCCAAGCATGGGCAGGCTGAGCTTGATAAATGAGAACCTAAGTCTGCCTCCTTGCCGGGGGTCTCCTCTAGTCTCACAACACTCTTCTGCATCTAACTGAAGGAAAGAGGTGGCGTCAAATTTGCAAGAGCAGACTTCTTTCCAAGGCTTCAGTGGGCTTGACATTTTGGTGCCAAGAGGTGCCAAGATAGAGACACAACTCTCCCAATTAACTGATCTTTGAGGAAACTTGTCACCGAAGTGGCGACTTTCTGTCAGTTTTAATCATCTCATTTATGTAACTTAAACTAATAACCAGCTCTAGTCCTTGATTGTTCCACCCCAAGGCTATATCCTTGTATGACACTGGGCCCTTAATCAATTGAGATATTTATACGTTGCTAAGACTGAACAGCTACTGCTGTGTGTTTGCGTAACCACACATTTATTTTGTGCCTTTACTGTCCGTAGGGTTCTTTGTTTGTTCAAAAGAACGCTGTGGGCTCCTGAAGAAAGTGCTGTTGGCCACAGTGCAATAAATTGAAAATAAAAACAAGTTGAGTTGAGATTCATTTATAACAAAGAAATTAACTGACAAGCTCCTCATCTGACTGAATCCATGTAATGCCACTGTTGTGTTAATTATGTAGGGAATAAGTGATAAGAAAGCTAATTACAAGCATAGAAATATCTCTCCAAGTTCAGACAGTATCATAATGAATGCCTAGGCACACCAGCACCACCAGAGTTCGGCTTTTGTTGCATTTATCATTGCTGTTTTGACAAGACCATTTTGTTTGATTTTAAACTTCTGGTCTGGGTTGTGAGCACAGCCCATGGGTCTGCAGTGGCAGTAACTATTCCTTAAGGAAACCTCCAACTTAACTGAATCAGGAACCTTGAAAATGAGCAAAGACTTTTCTATATGAGGTACGGCAGCCTTTAAGGATTTGGCATGAGAGATAATATCCTATTAATGTTTGCAGGTTCTATAGAAATCTAAAGGGTTAATTTCATTTCCATTTTATGAGTCTTTTCCATAAGGAATAAAATGTTGATTACTTAATCATATTAGAAATACAATCTTAGAACATTTGAATACCATCTCCTATAAATTATTAAACAAATCTAGAAATCTGAAAAAAGATACAGAAATCACTTAGATTTGTATCCAATTAATTCCATTGCCTCCCTTTCCACAACACTGTACATTATCATCTCATAAATATTGGCCTGCAACAGAAAATTAAACATTTAGCACAAACACTGGTAGTCCTGAAATCGGTTATAGGCCCCAAATTTAATTATATACTCACTAAAGAATTCATGAAGGTTTGAGTGACTTCTTAAGGAGAAGAAAGACGTTATGTAAAATGTAGGCCAGCTGACTCAGAACCAAATGCTCAATGCTCATAAAAAAAACAGATCCATGGGAAAAAAAAAAAAAAAAAAAAAGTGAGTTACCATTTTACCTGTGACCTCAGCATGAAGGATCAGGACTGAAGAGAAATGGACACCACTGCTCTCGCTGCCAGAAATCCCTTCAGGAATGAGGCGATGGGCAGAGGCAGAGCTGCATGCATAAGCTTGAGTTACCGTTGCCACATTGATTTTGTCACCACCCATCACTTCCCCACCCATCATAGACACTTATATGGCCACCAACACCATCATGTATTATTTTGTTCACAGTCTTTTAGCGAATTTGTCCTCAAATCTCCTCTATAAAAGATAGAAATGATACTAACATCATTTTACAGAGCAAAATAACCTAGGCAAACCAAAAACCTGTAAGAGAGAAGGATCTACTGATCTGTTGCATTTGTCTTCCTGTCCCCAGACCTGAAAGTTACTAAAAACTGATTTAAGAACCCCTTATTTACAGATAAAAAACTTCCCTTTTTTTTAAAAAAATTAAGCAATTCTCAGCAGATACCCTTCTTACAATAAAGTTAGTGAATATAAACACTTTCCTGAAACACAGATTCATCTCATTCTTTGTCATGACAAATACTCATCTTCATTTTCTGCACATGGACTCCTAAAGATTAGACCGTCATTCCAGAAATATAAACACCTGTGGGCAGAACAGCACCACTGAGTATTAGTAAAACATCTAATGCAGGAAAAAAAAAAATTAAAAAGGGGGAAAAAACAGTAAAATATGCAAAGGGATGCCAGATTAAATCAGTTACAACTGTCTTCATACAAACCCGATGCAGTTCCATGCACGTGTGTTGGGGAATGTAAAACACGTGTGTTGCACGGTACACAGGGAAAGTGCAGGGAGGTCTCCTGTGAAACTCGGTGTTTGTGTTCATTTTAGCTGGCCAGCTCGTGGGGCCGCCAAACGTAGCCCTTTCGTCGTGCCAGGTGGATCTGCACGCGCTGCCCTGCACGGCGAGCGGCTGCGCGGCAGCCGCGCTGACCGTGACGGCCGTGACCGACTTCGCGCAGGACGGGGACCGCGTCACCCACATCAGCGCCAGGGCAGCCACACGGAGCGAGCCGCTCTGGAGGGGCTACACCCCAAAGGACGTGCAGGTTGGTTCCTAAAGGAGTGTGGAAAACACGTCACATATAAATGGGAGTTTTAATATCAGAGAAAACAAGGCAAGACGATAAATCTGAACCATATGAACGCCAACATTTGGGGACGCCTGTTAGGGTAGGAAACCAACCCAGTGTCCTTCTGCGCCAAGAAAATTAACATGCAAAGCTTTCTGCTGCAACAGACTCACGTTTGATAATCAGTCAGCACGTCAGTAGGGCAAACAGCTGGATTACAGACGCAGTCCAGCCTGCCAGAGAGCGCGGTGAGCAGGCAGAGGGGGAGCCCAGTTTAGGGAATTAACATTCCCTGTCACAGTTTGGAGGAAAGTTTCCAAAAAAGCTCAGAAACCACATGCTAAAATTGGTCACCATGAAAGGAAAGCTGGACCTGCAAGAAAACTTTGGGCAAAAAAGGGTGAGTGCCTTAGTAATTAGAAAGGAAGGAGAAGTGCGAATCGGTACTGCTGTGTTCAATTTGTGACCCTGCCAGTAACCAGCAGGAGACCTCCGATGACACTCTTACCCGCTCTGTCTCTTCCTATATAAATGTCCAAAATAAAAATAATGAGAAGCAATCAGAGAGCCAAATCACACTTGCGCTGCAGACAGCCTGCCCAAAAAAGTGTGGCAAGCAGCAACTGGCCCATCATTTGCAAAGGTCTTTCAGCCTCTCAAGCTGGGAGGTTTCATAGTGGTGTGCTGTAATCCCATGGCCTGAGAGAAAAAGACAGGATTATATCTGATTTGATTCAGCTAAAAATGCCAGAGCAGTGGTACATCCAAGCTGGTCTATTATAACAAGCAGAAAACATACTCCGAATGAAATATCTAATGTGGATGCTATTCATCAAAATATGAAAATATAGCAAATGTGAAATTAAGTTAATCAATTTTAATAATAAATTGGATCTAATTCTAGTTAAAATTTGATCTATAGAAACAAATATACATTATTCCCCCTCCCCATTGCTGCTATGCAGATAATCAGAGGCATTAATGTAAATCAGTTCCTGAAACTTATCAAGGAGAAACTCATATGCTAAAACCCACCAACTGTGGATTTTAGTTGTTCAGACTTGTTCAACTATTTTTGACTTAACTGAAAACGGAAAGGAAATGGTGTGCAGAATATTCTGACATATTCAGTTCCCCCCTCTCACCCAAATGGATTTCTTCAGCAACCTGAGACTCCATGTGCAGTCACATCCTTTGCTGGTATCATGCAAGAAAAGAGCAGGGCAGAGAGGGGCTGGTGTATGTGTTTGCTCGTGGCTGTGGAGAAAATGGGAAAATTCTGTGATGCTCCTTTACATTACGCTGTAAACGCAAACGATGCAACTGACCTCGTATGAAAATGCCGCTCAAAGGGACGGGGTGTGTTTCACTCCTCGAGGCAATCACTCTACTAGCTGGGGATACCAGACCCTGTGGGTGTACAAGCAGTGTCCCTGTGGGATGGTTGAAGAGCATTTTGAAAGAAGATGAATTGCCCTGGGTGAGGAATTTTATCAGTGAGGGGAGTTCTACCTTTTCCCTCTTACTCATTTAATTTCACTACTGCTAAAAAAGCTGAACTCTGCTTTGTCACCGAAAGGCTGCACAGGGGTATCATGGCCATTCTTCTTCCCTGCTCCACAGATCACAGCAGAACTAACTGAACTGCACCTCTCGATTTCTCATGGGCAAAGAGCAGGCAAGCAGTACTGACCAAAAAATCCCCGGCGGGTTGGACATGGGGAAAACATAATACTTCAGCATTCCCACTGGAGCGACCCAGGAGCTGCTCATATTGCAAATCAATGCAGGTCCTATGCAAATAACCCAGTTTTGCATTGCCGAGAATTGGATAGCAATGAGCAATCATGCAAAAGCGCTGTGTGCAGAGGAGGTGGCAATGGGGGCCTAACCGCGCTGCAGCAAGTGTGATTGCCACTTCAGTGGGAGCTGTCCTACCTCTAGCTTTCGGTGGCAGCATTTGTGCTTCCTCGTGTACAGAGCTCCCAGACCGTGGCTGTGATCCAGCTTACACGAAGGGAGCTGAGTGATGAAGCAGCCGAGGGTCTCTGCTGATCGTGGCAGATCCCTTCCTTTCCTTCGCACGCTGACAGCAGAGACCTTCAGCAGCCTGAGCCTCGGCATCGGGATCTGATCAATAATCTGCACGGCAAATACATTGATCAGTCATGCAAATGCCGTAACAGGAAATTTAAGGTCAAACCAGTGGGCTGTCCACAACTACTAAAAAACAGTGATGCTGCTTAATTACCTCCTTATACCATACTGCAGACCCTGAAATTCCTATCTACCCTGGTGGGATATGTGCACTTCGAACTCCTCACATTGCACGTGATCAAACATTTGAAAGCAAAGCCTATCCTGTACCAATTTGTTTGCATGCTTTAAAGTCAGATTTCAGTTTGTACTTGACACACAAATGCCGCCCTTATGTTTTGCGAGGAGCAGTAATGAAGCAAACCCGCTGTGTTGGCTGTATTCATTACACATCTCATTTTAACTAGGTC
This sequence comes from Nothocercus julius, assembly GCA_013398735.1. Taxonomy (NCBI): domain Eukaryota; kingdom Metazoa; phylum Chordata; class Aves; order Tinamiformes; family Tinamidae; genus Nothocercus; species Nothocercus julius. The sequence continues at coordinate 1,707,444 of VZSV01000117.1, forward strand.
ACAGTTCAAGACCTCCCAACAGGGAACTGCTACTCTTTCACTGATCCTCACATTATCACATTTGATGGATGGTGAGTATTCTGCTTTGAAATAATTTGCCTCAATTACTGTAGTCTTTGGTTTCTGGTTGTAGCATGTATGCGGTTATACATAAGAACAACAAAAGAGCATTGTGCTTGTTTGCTTATAGTGATTAATGCAGGGACTCAGTAACGTACACAGTCTCCTTGCAGCTGCTAACAAAAGGACTAGGACTGTATTAATCCTGAGGCCAAAATGGTTTTGATCTTGAGTGATTCTTACAGAAAAATGGTCAGATTCTAATAAGTTCTTCAAACAAAACGGTCATTAATGTGAGTACCTGCAGTGTGTGATGTAGCACTGCATTACAGACATCCCCGTTCAACCCAAGCATCCCCACAGCAGCACAGTAAAGCGTGACACAAAGTCACTTGGCCCAAGAGCGCTGTGGCATTTGTGCATGAACCTCTGTATCTCTGCATGGGGTTGATAGTCATAATCATAACCAAGGAAACAAAATAGCTGCACTGGTCCAGACAGAAGAACTTCAGAAATGGTGATAGTATTACCCAGTGATAAGCGGCTGAAAGATTCAGCGAGCCAAAGATGGTACCTTTGTGTTTTACAGCCTTTACAGTGCAGAATTTTTCTTCAATTAACTTGCCTAATCGTTCATGAACATATTTACCCTAGATGCTTTGCATAATCAGAAGTTCTTAAAGTTTACAGCTGGCACGTTTGAACAACAGTTACTAATATTTCAGCTCACATTCCAGATTTGCCATTCCACTGTTAACCTCATAACGGGACAGATAATGATTTTATGAATATAGCATCCAGAGGGGCTCAGCAGGCATGATATTCTAATTTCAACATCCTAATGTCCCAATTTCAACCCAGCGTGCTCTGGAGCTAGCGGCATGCATTTGTCGGAACATAAACTCCGAAATGACGTCAAGGCTAGGGAAGTCTCGGCGTGAAAGGAGAGGGGGAGAGGGAGTTGGCCCATTAAGGTTACACTCAAGCAGAAGTGTCACCTGAACTGGGTAGTCCCAGCTCGGAGATAAGTCCCTGCCTATCTAGGGCACTTCCCTCTGCTTTTGCCACGTTCCATCTATCTTGTGGTCTGGTGCTTGTTTCATGCAGGTTTGGTCGCTCAATCTGAAACAAAGTTGGGGGAAAGACTCAGGGCTCCCAGGATTTAGTGTGGTGAGAAGATCATCACTTTTCCCTGGTCACAGAAAACATTTGATTTCCAGGGGTCTTTTCAACCTCATTAAAATGGACTACCATGAGCAAGAACTTGGCAGTACAGTCAGTCAGAGAGAAATACAAGGGAAGAGCTCCAAGTGGTGCACAGACATCCACATGCTGCTTGTATCTGCAATTGCTTCAACTTTGGGATAATAAATTAGATTGGAATATTATTTAAAAACTTTCTATACATTTACATTCTAAAATATTCCCTTCTGATTTGGGGCTAAGAGTGGACAATGACCCACCAGATTGTTGTGTTGAGAAAGTTATGAATTACTGAAAGTTCCCTCTCAGAACGGGGGTACCTTCTGAGACATAACTAAGCTTCCATGGGTGAAAAACGAACGAACGAACGAACGAACGAACGAACGAACGAACGAACGAAAGAAAGAAAGAAAGAAAGAAAGAAAGAAAGAAAGAAAGAAAGAAGGAAAGCTTAAAATATTACAGCAATTTTATTTGAATAACTCATTTTGGAACCCTTTACTAGTAATACATAGAAATGCTGCTAGGTAAGTCTACAATTCCATTTGAGCACAGGGAGATTGGAAAAGACCATCCCTCTGCAGCACCTTACCTCAAAATCACAAAATCCTGAAATGAAGAAATCCCAGGAATACCCTGGGCCCTCGGTGACAGCAGGTTTCTTCCCTGTGGACATTCTTTGCTGTTTTGTCCTGTCTAGCTTTAAATGAGCCAAGAGATGGTGCTTCCGCCATCTCAATAATCAGGTTATTTCATTAAGACGTATCACTTCTTGATATTCAGCCAAGTTTCTTACCCATCATTTCACAGACCCATTACTCCTACTTAGTTTCCCATTTATTACTGTAAATAATTTCTCTTTCAATTATTGTAATGATTATGCTGCCCTATCAGACGTCAGTTAGGCAACCCCTCTGTCTGCTTATTGCATGCATTAATCTAAAAAATGGTAACATATTGACAAATGAATTTAAAGTTCTGTATTTAAGGAACAGAGAATGCAACTCCTGCTTCTGCCTTGATGCAAACCTATAACCTCCAAACACCGAGGCAGCGTTATGGAAACGTATGGAAAACGTTCCCTTTTAGTGCCAAAAGGGTATGTGGTGGAAAATTGTGCTTTAAATAAGATGTGCTTTAGGTATTGAGAATAATACAGAACAATTGCCCCAAAAGCCTTGTGGGCACAAGTAAGAAGTCACATAAATGTCCTTCAACAATAAAAAGCCGTTAGAGAGGGACTAAGGGGTCTCTGTAGATTATAAATGGTGGAGCAAGGAAAGAGAGCAAACTCAGAGAGACTTTTCCCAGGGACTATGAAGCAAAAGGATCAAAGGATTAGAGTGGCTGGGTCTTCGGCACCCTTCCTCCCTAGTCTCCATGCAGCCCTGCGGAGCGACAACCTAAGAACTCCAATGCTACACGCAAGAGAACGTCTGAACAGGGGCAGCATTTCCATTAGCAAAACTGAAGGAGTGTAGGTGGGAGTGTAAGAGTAGGAACATTTTCTACCCAGCTGGACATGCATGCAAACATACTCCTGCCTTTCCCAGACTTTCTTAATTTTCTGATTTGCCCATGAGCAATGGAGAAGTGAAGGAATGGAGAAAAGCAAGGATGAAAGCAGACACAAAAATAGAAAGCTGCAAGCTCTTGGTTTCCAAAATTAGAAGAAAAACAAGGCTCATTAAAACTTAATTTATAAACTTTGATCCTATTTTCTTTTTAGAAAATTTGTAAGCTAGAAAAGTGAAAATGGCATGAAAATTAAAAAAAAAAAAATGCCTGGGAGACTTGGACTTTCTGATAGCAAAGCTTTCCTACTGAAATGGTCACTTCTAATGTATAAGTTATTCTGTGAGATTTTACAATAATGCTTTATTTTTTAACTTTTGCAAATACTTGCCAATGTTTTTTAATTTGATTTACTTCGTTCTCATTACTTCTAAGGTTGCTGATTATTTATAATATAACTAAAATACTTAACACAGCTGTAATGATAATGCTCCCCTTCTATATGCCCTTTGCTAATATATATTTTAAAGAAATATTTATCATTTTTATTCTTTTGGCCAAATAGACTGAAAATCAAGGAAGAAACTGTCATATTTTAAAGTGCAAACACGCTCAATTTGTGTATATTAGCGCATAGCACTAGCTAAAATCCAGGAATGGCAATTCCTTTTATAGCAAAGTGCCTTCTAAATTAAATGAATGTGAAAGCCTTGTAAAGCAGAAGCATGGCCTTCATTATTAATTACGGTATGTTATAAATATAAAAGCCTTTCATATCATAAATTGTAGATTCTTAAATATGAAATATTAGCTTTCAACATGGAGAAAATCCTTTTATGGCAAAGTGTAAAAAGGGAAATATTTCTTGATTGGTGAGTTATATATGATTAATGTTATTTTGCATTTTGCCAAAATATTGTTTTTTTCTTTCACAAAAGAATTGTGAGATTTCTTAAACATTTATACAAATACATCAGTATTACCCCAGGGACACTGCCACCACTCCCTGTCTGATTACAGAATAGTGCAGTTTGCACAACTTTGTCCTTCTGCTTGGTTTTAATAGAATTTATCATAGCAGTCCACACCTAAGCCCTGGACGGGAGAAGGCAGCCCTTGCCTTCCAGAGCTGCTCTTCTGGACTTCCTTTTTTTTGGCAATCGGTGGAAGCTTTTAGAGCTTCGCCCTGAGAACACAGCCACTCTTCAGCAACGAACATGGGGAAACCTGAAGACATAATCCAACACTTCCTAGGGCAACAAATGGCATGAAACTGTTCTCACTAACGAGAGAAGTGGAATCTTCCAACATATCAAACGATTTGGTGGCGAAACTGTGAGGGGAAAAGTTTAGGAGCAGGCACAGTAATAACTAAATCGATAAAACTGTGAAGGAGATCTCAGCGCAGCCTGGTGAACAGTTCAGAGATCACCTTACTTAATCTAACATTACTACTAGTGTTAACATATATTATACATATTTATCTTTCCCTACCACGAGCCAAGAGAAAAAATCTTACAATAACATCTCATTATCTTAAACAAAGACTTAAAATCCAATTCTTGGATAAAGAGCACAAAGAACAAGAACTTGATGTACTCCTTGGAAAACAGCCCAAACACCCAAGAGTAGGGAGGGGACCACTATATATGAAAGTATCCATTGCTATAGATTATTAGAGAAGCAGAACTGCAAGGTGCAAAATGCAGTGCAATTCAGGCCCAAGCAACAGGGCTTGTTTCACAAAGAATATGCTGAGTCCCTGGTACAGGAGCTCCAATAACTCTGCTTGATGCTTTCAGCTCTGCAAGGCTGCAATTTGATTTCTTAAATGTTGTCCAATGAATGATTATCACAATTATAGTTGTATAAACATCACAAAAGTTTACCTGATTACCTTCAATTATCCATTCAAGTAATTCAAAGCCAACTGAAAGCTTCAGTTTAGACACATTGCAAATCTGTTTTGTTCTATGGAATCCGTGTCATGATTTAATTGAAGGACTCTAAGTGACTTCCAAGAGAGCTGGATTGGATCCACTGTCTCTGCTTATTAAGCAGTGAATAGCTCCCATTACTGGAATGATATTTATATACATAAGCTAATACTGTCTTATTTACTAGATACACCTGATTAGTCTAGCTATAGTCATTTTGCTACATATTTTTTCCATCAACATGTCTAAAAACCTCTCCTTCTACATTCCTCTTGTTGAAAGGGCTATTGAAGGAAACTGCAAGGTGATTCTTGTTAAATTTCCTGGCTCCTCATTTTCTCCTGTGAAGAGTTCCAAATGGAGACAGCGTTTGATGTTAAAAGAGATTAGATATTTTTAATGTTTTCCTTAGTCCTAATCAGTATTTGCAACAGCATCCAAGTAGTGTACCTGGTGTTTAAGTACTTGATTAGAAAATAAGATGAGACAGAACAATTCAAAATCATTTTGTGGTCAACTTCACTAAGTTTTTCAAGATGAAGTATGAATGCCAATGTGGATTCTTCCAGAGGAAAGAAGCTGGAGTTTAAATTCTTACTGTACTTTAAGTTACATGCTTTCTATGGCTTTCTAAGATTTTACTATCCAAGTAAATCTTGATAGCACTCTAAAACATCTTGGGTGTTGAACCAAAGATAAAACAATAAATGATTTGTACCTCTAACTAGAAAACACTGACTAAAAAAACAGTGATGTGGCACTGCTTTAAAAAAATCCTGTTACTTAGTTTAGTGGTTGACTTTATATTTTGCAAAATGCTTTTCATATTTTCTTTTTTTATTGCAGAATATGATAAGGATTATTATTAAAAGCTTATAGTTTATTTCCCATGTTATTTAATTTCTTTAAAATCTTGTTTAAACCTACATGCTGTGCCTCACAAGAAAGCAGAAGAATCCACTGCTTTTAAGGATGACAACTGTTGGGTTACATAGCAAAAGCTCCTGCAACGTCTATATAGTTGCTACTGCAACTATACGTCTATATCTATATACGTCATGTTGGAACAAAATACGGAAGAATAAGGCAAGACTGTTGAGTGAGAAGGCAGAGAATACAGCAGGATGCTCCCGTAGACCTTCATGCGGGACTCCCACTGCCCTGTGCTGCAGGATGGAGGAATTTTGGCTCGCTAGCGCAGGGAGAAACATCTGTGGGATTAGTCTCCTCACGGACTCAGATGGAGCAAGGACTTTTTGTACTGAGAAGAATGAAAGCTCCAAATTGCTGAACACACTGCAACGTGCTGATGGCCAATCCATTCAGAGTGAAACTCCTACTCATAGAGAAGTTGTTCTGCAAGGGGGGGGAAAGAAAAAGTCCTTTTAACTGGTTTTCAGTAGAATCTCACTTTTTCATACGAAATATTCACCTAGCCACAGTCAGTCTTGTAAAAGTTAGCGATTAGTCATAGAGGATGTTATTTGAGCACTGATTTTGCTTTGAAGAATATCATGCTGTAAAGCATCCAGTTAGAACCAAAACATATTTATTAAGGCCTGGAGGCAGGGACTTTTTTTCCCATTTGCTTTTATCAAATGTTTATCCTTTTTATCCCTGCCCGTTGCCATAGCAGCGGCTCTTCGACAGCCACCAGCTTCTCCTGTGAATTCTTATGCACTCCCCGCTAATAACTGCAGCGGCAGTCGCTTGCTCGCGGTGCTGCTGCTTCCCCACGTGCCCATCTTTCCGTGGCCCTCCGCCGTTACGGCGGGGAGCCGGGGCTCTCTCAACGCTCTTTTCGCTTGTTCCCATCCAGGCGTTACGACAGCCGCAGACTCGGCACCTTCGTGCTGTGCGGGAGCGCGCGGCGGGCGTTCGCGGTGCACG
>VZSV01000117.1:1714802-1735883 GCA_013398735.1 Nothocercus julius
ATAAGGCCATAATATACTTTGGAGGTATGTAAAATGATGCCTATAATTTATCAAGACTAGGGAATTTTAATCCAGTCTACTGGTTGCAATCACCAGAAGAATAAGAGCAGGTTGCACTAGGCGGCTTTGGTGAGTAGAAGAGCTGCAAATTACAGCCAAGAAGATAATTTTATCCTCAAGTTGTATCATCAAGATTTATTGCCAGGAATTATTTAGAGTGAAAGTAGGTCCACAGTAGAGCCAGAAGGATGCGAGGGTGTTCCCAAGTTTTGACTCTGTTTGTGATCTCCCCTGGAATAGATCTTGATAAGCTACTAATTGAAAGTCACTTAATTTAGAATAGAGAAAAGGCAGGAAGCAAGCTGTCATTTCATTTTGCAACTGAATGCAATGTAATGGCAGTTTTATTACCAGAATAATCTTAGCAAGGAAGCCCCCCATCCTCATTTACACCTCATGTAAGTCTCACCGATTTCCTCTGAGCTTAAAATACATTAGGACATCTCCAGGACACGGCTATGGATCCAGGCCTCATCCAAGTGGGAATCTGTAGGACTGGCAGTGCAACGTGTATGGCCCCACATCGCACAGTCAGGAGGCAGCTCCGGCAGCTCTCAAGGCGGCTGCTTTGAACCGTGTTAAGTTGCTTTCTGCTCTGTGCATGGTGGCAGCTTCCAGCAGCCAGTCCCTCTATATCTCTATAAGCTGCGTTCTCAATACGGCTTCTTCAAAGTCCCCATCAGCAGTGGTTAAATCCACCGGGGTTACAGAAAAGCTGGACACTTGTTAGGTCCTCAGTGGCAGATTGCACAGCTTAACAGGGGCAAGAAGAAAACAAAGTGTTACAGCCCTCTAAATTCCTGAAATAAATCCACACCTGCAAATACTAATCCGAACAGCACAGAGGACTGAAACAGCTCCTGCAGCCCTGACTGCTGGATTTGCACTCGGTGTTGTAGCCGGCATTCCTCCTGGTAGCAAAGGAGGTAACTAGAAGGCACGTGTTTACCTCAGAGAGGAAACTCACCCAGGTCTGTGTCCACAGTTTTCCTCCTATATGTTTCAAAAAAACTTAGAAAAAATGAACTAATCAAGCCATTCTAGCTTTCTGCTTGAAAATCATTTTTTAACTTACCTTGCAAAGCCAGCAGAGCTAAGGCGAACATACGGCCAAGGCTTTTTGATGTAATTGGAGGGCTGGTTTTACGTGAGCCGTTCGGGAAGACTTTGACACGGTGCGGGCACAGTCGTGCCATCTCCTCGCTCATCTCTTCCATGGTTGGCAGCACCTCCGGCTGTTCCAAACTTTGGTGTTTCACAGGCTCCTCTTGTGCCGCCGTAGTTCGGGACAGTCCTACCGCTGACTTACACGGGCAAATCCTGCATCGTGAAGACAGACAGACATACGGCACAAAGCACGAGCCAACTGAGTGCTGCCTGCCATTACTGGCCAAGGTCAATATTCTGAGAAAAAGATACTTTAAATGCCCAGATCAAACTAAAGTGAGCCTGAGTTCAAAACACAGCATCCCCAGCTCCCACTGAGATCAGTGGAACTTTGCTGCTCAGCTCAGTCAGACCAGGAGATCACACAGAGGTAGCACCACAAAAAGTACTAGGAAGCGAAAACACCTAAGATTATTATTCACTGCAGGCAAATATAAATTCTGGTAATAAAGGAGGAGGAAATATAGAAAATAAAAATATAATTATATTATATTTATTATAATTATAAATAATAATATAAATATAATATAATTATATTATGATATTATAAGTATATAATTAAAAATATTATAATTAAAAGGAACCAAAAGAAAGAAAGAAAAAGCAATGCACATTAGTTAAGTAATTAAATTAAAAGTTTCCAATTATTTAATGTATGTTTTTAGCTAACCAGAAACTTCTGGATCAACCAAAATACTAGGTTTAGTTATCAGGATAGAGCTCTCTTCCTCCCATGCCTGGTACAGATCAGCTTCAAAACCATTTTACCTGGAAAAAAATGTAGGAAACAAACAATACATTTCAGTTGAAGGGATTTATTCTTTTTTTTTTTTTTAGTTGGGCCACCAATCTGAAAAATCCATTATCCACACAGCTCTACTTCTTTGTCTTATCCTCAAGATTTTTTTTTTGCTTTTAAAGGTCAGCATAAGCCCACCACAAGTTCTTTAATGAGAAAATTGCTTTATCCACTTTAAAACACAATCATTTTCTGGGTAATCCGGCCTTGGAAAATGAAACGATTTTTCAGAGGGAAGAAAGCTCTTTTTCAGACTTGGCAGTTTATCTAAAAGAAACAATTTCCTAGGCGAGGACACAAGGGTGGTCTTACTGTCAGGGAAGTTGCTTCAAAAATTAGCTGCTAACTTACCGATGGGAAAACTTCAGTGAATGAAATTATTAATTTTAAAAGGAAGCATTTGTGTGGATTTATGTTTATATAAAGTTATCAGATATTAGCACCAGAAAATCTGAAAGTAAGCTCAGAACAGCATGAATAAATATTTATAGTGATATCTAAGTGGGCTTAAATCACCACCCGTGCACTGGCATCCTACTCTTGATAGTTTTGAGTGCAGAAACGGCCATTCTTTACTCCACAGAGAGCTCGCTGATGGTTTTTCCCGCTTCCCCAGCTGCTGTTCCCGTCGGGAGCGTTTGTGCGCGCGGACGTCAGCGCGTGGGGCCTGAGCGTGACGGTGCGGGCGCCGGGCAGCGACTTCAACGGCACCCGCGGCCTCTGCGGCACCTTCGACGGCAACGGCGGCAACGACGCGCACGGGGCGGACGGGCGGCCCCTGCGGAGCAAGGCGCCCCACGAAGACTTCATCGAGGCGTGGAGGTACAGAGCCCGGCGCCTCCGGCCCGCGCGAGGGAAAGGGGGGCTAGTGAGTGCTTCTCGCCCACCCTGGAAAATGTAGATAACTGGCCAGAGGGTTTGAAAACGTAGATAATTGACAATAGGGATTAATTAAGGACTTGGCATTTCCCTTGTTCTTTTATTCCTGAGCACTAATTACAATATGTGAATATAGATTAAATGTTAAATTTTGACAAAGTGTGATAATATATGTACCAAGCTAAAACTTAATATCTGCTCTACTAATGACAACGGTCATTAAAAACTCTCAGAAACGGATGGTCTGTAACCAAAGCCAGGAAGCTGACTTTGTAATGTATCCCTGTTCCACATTTTAATTCCTGATACTGATTTCTAAAGATACCTGCAAGGTGACCCCAATACCCAAAAGAGACAATTTGACTGTACAGGTTTGCTTGTGAACTATGGGTTGCAGATAATGGAAACAGGACCATGATGATGATGGGTTATGTTTATTTGCACAGATATTGCAAAGTTATTGCATAGCTGTTATTCCTGACACTCTCCCTGTTTGGTGCGGGAAGAACAACGGCAAAATTTGACTCAGGTGAAACAAACTCAAACCTTAGTCTGATGGGTCAATATACACGTTAACACGGCACTTATGCAGCATGCAGAAGCTGTGTGCTTGGTAACAAATAAGCCAAAAAAATAGACATATTACATTTAAAAAAATGACGAAATGTATCTACCATATTCTAGTGATGTCCAATGGGCTTAAATGATGGCTATCTCTTGCCAATTTTGACCTATAGGTAGAAATAGTACAATTAAGAAGTCAGCAGCCATTTTAACATATCTTAACGCACTTGATATTGTGAATAGCAGTCAGATATTGCTTGTGGGAAGGGAAAGGGCAAACTAGTTTAGAGCAAGGACAACCAACTCCTGCCATGAACAGTGAGGGGCTACCTTGAGACCCTTGGGAGAAGCTGTTCAAAGCAAGGTTGAAAAAGATCAGAGGTCAAGACAGAATACCTGGGAAGATAATATAAAATAAATGAATTTTTTAGCACTTGGCACACATGACGGGAATACTTCAGGAAAGGCAGAGGAATCTTCTGTTAAGTGAGAAGGCAGAGGGTGACAAATTTAGCTTTGCTGAATCCCCAAGCAAGGACTCTTCAGAAGCCACGTCTGATTCAAAAACTGGCTGGAGTCAATGGAAAGGCTAAAGCTCCAGAGGAGATTGGATCAGTCTCTAAACCCCCCATGGAGAAATGGCACAACAAAAATTAAAACCTGGAGGGTGATTTTTTGCTGCTGCTGTTTTTAATTTCATTTTAAATAACATTTAAGGCACACAAGTCTTCCGGACTCTCCAGCACCTGAAGGTAGGCTGTGTGTTCGCCATCTGGCAGATCCCTTCCATCCCTGGCTCCCTCCTCTCCCGGGCAGCTGCAGGGCTCAGAATGGCACAGACTGCTTGCAAAAAGCAGCTCTCCGATGCAACTTTTAACAATAAAATGATATCAGAACCTCTCAGTCCTTAACACAGCATCCCAACATGTGACTCTGAGTAGCAGCATATCCAGGTATCCCGAGCACTCGGAACGAGGGAGCACCGTGTGCAGGATGGCTGCATGGAATCGGAAGTGTCCCTGACTTTTACTGCAAAGGGCAAGAGGTCATTTCAGTTCCTCAATCAACAAAATAGGTTTTATTGTCCTACATTGTAGGAAAACTCATGCTAACTGCATAATAGTTTGTGTATTTCTGTGAGCATAAAAGACTTGCTATCATATCTCACTGTAGTGTGTTGTACCTGCCCATTATGAAAAATGGTTTCATAAAGGTCTGGGCTCATATTTGAGAAAGAGAAATTGGATCATTTTGCTTCTGTCACTGCATTTTTTTTAAGTTAGTATTGTATCAATGATCAAAATAATAATATCATGTATTTTCAATATACACTGGAAAATTTGAATAAGGTAATTACATTTTTTACAAGAGAATCTAGTATCTGCCTTCAAAATGTTCGCAAATGTTTTATTTTTTCCTGAATCTTCTACATTCTGGCTGTTTAAAAAAAAAAAAAAAAAAAAGCCAAACTTTTGGTGATATATCAAATTTGTCTGGAATAAAGCACTGCCAACTCCTGGGACAAGAAACATACCTTCTACAAAGCTCTAGGATTCTTCTTGTGCCATGCAAATAAGATCAATCAGAAATCTTACGCTCATGAGGTTTCCAGAGAAACTTTAATCATGTTTGTTCAAACTAAACTCTCTAGAAGTTTGTCCATTATTAAAGCTGGACTAAAATAAAAAGGGAAAATACCATCTTACCTTATATGATACCCTAATCCTGTGATCAATAGAAAACTTGATGTGAAAAGAAAAGCTCAAAGAAAGCTCCGTTAGAAGAGCAGAACAAAATGAAGTATGCATAAAAATTTTTAAAAGAATAAAAAACTAAAGGAAAAAAGTACAGTGCTCTAAACCTTAGAGGAAACCCTGTGTAATTAGAGTAAGGGTAAACAGATACAGATGATTTCATAATGAAGTATTTGAAACAAATACATCTCCTTCGTCATTCTCCGGACTGTACCAGGAGTAGTCACATCAGGGACAAATCCAAGGCACTACTTCATGTGTAATGTGCAAAGAGTAACCTGCACCTTAGAAAAGCTTTGTGGAGTCACGCACTTAGGCAGAGGGCCAGCAAAGCACTTAAGCAGCTGTTACCAAGTGGTCTCAGTGGAGTCCTAAAAAAATACATAGGACAACTCAGAAAGGGCAGTGCAAAAGTGACTAAAGAAAACAGAGTTTAAACTTATTAATACGTGCTAGACTGGGAATGTATACATTCCCCAGACTCAAGGAAAGAAAGTTTACATAGTAATGTATACCAATTTGTTGAAAGTTTCTTCCTTCTCTCTGATTTTAAACCAGAATACCTCCAGGGAAGAGCTTATTCGACAAGACTCCAGCCCCTTCTGAAGGGAAGCACAGAAAAAAGTACTGCAGATGTCAGAAGGTGAACACTAAGTCCTTGCACTCGGTAAACACACTGAGCACCTTGCAGAACTCTTTCCCTCAGTCCTTTGGCTGCCATTATGAAAATGTGGATTATACTTCTGCAATCCCGTATCTAGATGTTACATCAGAATTTGTCTCTCACCCAGAAACAGAATCTACTTTGGGAAACAGGGAATCTTCGGCCAAGCCCTTTTATCGGAGGTACCTGCCGAAATCAGTCAAAAAGCGACGTAGCCCCGAGCACCCATTAAAGCCACTCACACATATTTCCATGAAACGCCAGGAATACAACAGTTTCATTAACTTTACTAAATCAGCAGAAAAACTACAGAGAGCCAAAAGGCAAGACAACTATTACGAATACTCATCGTTTTATCCGTTGCAAAGCCCAAGCCAAACAGACTCGGAGAGCTTTGCGTATTTTTTCCCGGAGGACTACTTTGAAGGGAGCCGGACAAAACTTCCACTGGCTTGGCCCACTCCTAATGGTCTAACCTACGCTAAAGCTCTGGAGATCTGCCACCAGATCCTTGCAAATTCCAGCATTGGTTTAGCATGTAAAGCCGTCCTTGGCAAGCAAATGGATGAGGCAATTGATATGTGTCTTTCAGACCTGCAACTCAAGGATGATGTGGCCTGGGTGACGGCACTGATAGCCTTTTTGGAAAATGAATGTGAAAGAAGAGTGCTAGGAAACAGAAGCAGAATATTTCATGTAAGAAACCAGCCATCTGCTAGCTATCAAGAAATCCTCACCATTCTCCGGTGTCCTGCTTTCTGTAATGGCAACGGACAATGTACGGACCTGGGCTGCCGGTGCTTTGAAGACCACAGCTCCTACGACTGTAGCATTGCCAGAAGTAAGTAAAAAATTCTATTTGTTCCTCCTTGTCTTTCTATGGTACTACAGTTATTAGGTAGAACATCTGCACAAAGTTGTTTGCTCTTCAAACAGCGATACCAGTAAGTTATTTGATGAATTAGTAATCAGTTTTTGACCTTGAAGAGCTGATCAAAATATCTGGTTGGATGATCCTCCACTTTTTTGCCTCAATAACTTTTTAAAAATGGATTTTACAAGCCCCTTAGCAAATTGGTTTTGCAGAAATGATTTTCTTTACATCTGATCTATCACTGGCATGCCAACAAGCGAGCTTCTGACAAAAATGAGGGTCTTACTCACCTTGTGGTCAATATTCATGTCAGCCCTGCACAGATACTCTTTTTCCTGATCAACGGAGAATAACATCTGAAAATGAGTTTCAAACACTATATTTCAAACACTATTAGTAAAAAAAAAAAAAAAAAAAAAAAGTGACAAAATGAACATGTAATCTTTTCAGAGACATAAATACCTATAGGACATATTTGAACTTCAGACTTGTGCATTCTACAGACCTGATTCTGCAAATAGTTATGAAGCCCCTTATGTTTAAACAGGTAGACATCCCACTAGATTTGTTTCTTCTTTATACTCAGCCTCCTAATGTATAAACCCAAGTACGACTATTCACAGTGCTTGAAACTAAGCACACATATAAATGTTAGCATTTGTTTAATAAATTATGCCCTGCTTCAGCAAACTGCATAAGCTTATGCTTAAAGTTACAAAAAAAGGTACTTAAGGCTCAGGTATACAGCTGGGATCCTGCAGCTTAGTAAGTGACAAGATTTCAGCTAAGCTGAAGTGACAAGACACTCTCTCATTGCCCTTCCCTCTGTGGGGGAAACTTTTTTCTGTGACGCTTAAGCTAATGGATATTACTTTGTGTTTAGGAAAGGTAAAGCTCATATATTTATGGTCATTCACTATGGCTTAGCTGACACATCAAAATCTCATTAAGCCCCAGGAACCCAGCTGCACATCGGATACTTGCAATGCACTTACTAGTAGGACAGGATTACCCCGGTGCTTCAGAATAAACGTATTTCAGTGTGCTGATTTAAAAGCACACAGCATTTGCTTTTTGTCAATGATAGGTTAAAATTTCCAGGATAATTCTGTAGATCTGGAAAAATTCTCTAACTCACACAGAGAACAACTGACATCACTGCCCGAAAAGTGCTTTGAGCAATCTTGTAATAATTGTCCAATATAGAATTCAGGGATTTGGGTAGGGGAGCTGCTTAGACCAGATTTTAAATTTTTATTATCCTCTAAAGAGAAGGAAGTAGCTCTGAGTCCTGTCACGAGTTCATTAGTGTTGCCGCAAAACTAACGTTCGCATCTTTGGTAGCGCTCCTATCAAAATGCGAAAGGCCCTTGTCCAAAATTCCTAGGCATTTGTCTCAAAATTACAAGGCACTATCTCATTTAAAAAGTGAAAGTCTTGTTCTTTCAATCACACTGTAAATACCTATATTACATCAACTTAAATACTGTCTACATTCATAATGGGCTATAAAGAGCTACTTTACTTTCTATCCATGTCTGTTTAGCACTTTATAGCAATACAGCCCAGCTATTGCATGTAAAGGGGACCTTATGTGCTATATAGACAGCACTTTGCTCATTTCATTCACCCAGCCAAAAAGGTCTTCAGTGGCTAAAATGCTCCATGTATGGTGTATACAACGGCTTAAAGGCATCCTATCAAAGCCCTCCCTGTGTGGTACTACACATTTTCTAGCTGCAGCTGAGAACTTGCATTTCTAACTATTACTCGCAAAACATTTTCTGTGGACATAAGCCATAAGTGCAAATATTATTTTTTATTTAAGAAAACCAACAGACCACATTAATAATTACTACCCAAGATGAGAAGAATGCTGTCTAGATGGCTTCTAGCTAGATGAGTAGCAAATAAAAGAAATAAATAAACAAAAAAAAGAAGAAATTGCCATTTTGAGACACCAGCATATTTTTCTCTTGAGGAAAAGCCTGTGGCATAACTCTGTGATGCGCAGACACTCCTTCCCAAGGGTGTACCTGACCCAGGGAACATTTAACATTTGTTTTTCCTTTTTTTCTGCCATACTAGTGAGATTGTCTGCTGCCCTCCCATCAGCAGCAATCAGTCTCCAGAGATGAAAGACAAAAATCACTCATGGTACATTCCACCCCATGAGCGCTCACTGGCTCTTACAGGTTTGTGCAGCAGAGAAAGGAGGGGAAAAAACATCAGAGTGGTGCAACTCTTAATAAGGCTACAGTAATTAATTCAATTGCTAAAATCTTCTCTGCACAATACAGATTTATTTTTTCTATTTATTATCCATCTATCAGCTTTTTACATGGCAAAACATGCAGCACACACCCAGAACCCAAAGAACCCTCCGAGCTGCCTTCTGCATGAAAATAAGGATCTTACAGAGAAATCGCTACTTCCCAATCATTCAAAATCAGTACTTAGCAATTCACTGTGTTCCACATCCTTAAAACTTGAAATGGTTGCAAACATTTATTCAAAATATTTCACAATCTGTTGTTCATTAAAATGAAAAATTGTGCTTAAACAAATATAGCTGGTGCTTAAACAAATATAGCCAAAAAAATGTCTACAGACAAATGAAAAAAAATCCATCAAAATATGGATAAAAATCTCAATTTTTTTAGAGTTTGCTTGCTAAAGAAAGCATCCTTTCAATTTAAAAAACAGATTTTTGTTTGGCTGTATTCAGTTTGACTTTTCCCCCCAAAATGAAAACACAAGAAGTAAAGAGGATCCATTTCCTAACCAAATTTACCAGAAACATCACTGTATTTACAAGATCGCAACAATCTGGACAAACCTTTCTGTAGTATGGGTTCCATAACAGATAACTCTTCAAAGAGTAAACCTTTGCCTCTGCTTTATGCTAGGCAGCTAACGGCTGCTTTATGACTCTTCCCCAAGCACGTTCCCAAAACAGTCCTCAAGTCTTCCAGGGATGCATGGGGGGGGCAATATTCATTTCTGCTAATGTTAGTAATAACAGTTTGAAGACTGTAATCATATCAGTCCCTTAAAGAGAAGAATTTCTTTTAGTTTGGGGAACATAGTATTGAAAATTAACTTCTCGGTATGTTCAGTGGATACTTGCCAAGTTTCAGCAAAGACCAATGATGAAAGCTCTGTCTTCCCTTTTACCAACTTCCGAGTGTTTGATCTTACATCTGAATAACTCTTTTAAGGTTATTCTCAAATGTGTAGCATGCACATGTGTCAGAAAAGGTCTCTTCACATAAATACCCTCAGAGGACCATAATCATTAAAAACAACTGAGGTAGATCTGGGTCTAAATCTATCCAGAGCATCTCATACATTTTTTTGCCCAAGTAATGCTCCTTTTCCTTCAAAAGGCTTTGGGTTGTCTTACCACAGACTCAAATTTGGTTCTAAATCCTGATATGAAACATGAAACTTCATAAAGAGGAATTAACAAAAGGAAGTGTCTTTTAGGGTCCATTCCTCCTCCTCTCCCAAACCAATTGGGAACCAATTAATGCTAGGCTGATGAAACATACTTAATTTGCAGAACCCTCTCCTTCAGAATAATCAAAACACCGACTGTAGAAAAGCTGCGTGAAATCTGCAAAAGAAGCTGGTTTCAGCATTAGTTGTGGACAGGCAAAAATGTCCCCAGCCTAGAATGAATACATGTGATCTGCTATATTGAGCTCCATATATTACAGACCACCGGACCAGATTGATCTAGAATACTCATTTCCTATCTCTATATTTAAAAATACTGAAAGTGCGTACCTATAAAAGAACCAGATCTTCAATTTGCAATGTAAAGCAGATCCGAATGTCCACCCACAGGTCAGATCCCCTAAAAGTAGGAATAAAATCTTTGTTATGGCACTCCAGTCCCTTGGCCATTACAAAACTTCAGCAAAGGTCAGCTAGTTAATGCAGTAGAGTCAAGCAAGACATAACCACTCCTGTGTGAGCTTCACTGTGAGCTGTTCCTCATTTTGGAATGTTATTCACAGCATTTCGTAAAGATATTTGCTTGATTTGTTTTTATTTCACAGGCAGAAATGTTCCACATACATAGATGTCGTGTAATGTAAAACCGATTTGCAGGGAAAAGTGCTACAGCACCATGAAACAATGATGTGTTTCTTAAAGAACAATTCCAAAGACTGGAAGTTCTCAGCACTGAAGTTCTGTTATGTCAATAAAGCCAGACTTTCACACTAGAAATTCTCTTAGAGAAAAAGAATTAAAAACAATCTCAGGAATAAAGCTGTGCGTTCACAGACCAGCGAAGGTAACGTTTAAAAGTCTATTGTTAGGAAAAAGTCATTATAGAGGAGAAGTTATGAGTAATGAAGGAGAAGGAAACTCCTTGTTCTGGCCATATATTTTCCCATTAGCTGCAAAACAAATCTCCATCTCATTTTCTCAGATTGGAATTATCTATGTGAATTAAAACTCCCCCAAGATCAAGGAGGCCATCAACATAATTCAAATATCTTTTCCAAGGTCACCCAACCTCAGCTATGCTGCCGATATGTAATAATGTATTCTGCCCTCAGTTTTAACCAGCACGGAAAAAGAAAGGTGTCCAGGTAGTATTTTTAGGGATCAGAATAAAATCCATAACATATTTAGAATAATTTAAAATGAAAACATGTAGGAATAGAGAAGATGCGAAGCGCTGCTTGCAGACAGACTTACGCCTCTGCACGGTTTGATTCCAACAAGGAGCTGTCCAGGTGGCCACAGCTATAATTATCCTCAAATGAAAACTGCAATTTGGAGTTGAAAGGCACCTCTGAAATTTGGCAATGCTCCAGAAGCTTAGACTTTCTTAATGTTGCTTAACATTTCATAAAACCCCCCAACACCTGTATAAGGTGCTTAAAATGTCATTACCACCTGTAATTAAATGCAGAATCCAATTACCACAGATAGCAAATCAGATTGGTGCTTACAATTTGTATATATTGACCATGTTGATTATAAAAAAGAATCAAGACCAGTAAAGCACAGATAGAGGGATGTAATATGCAGATTGTATGAAGCTCTAAAGAGCAATTACAAGATAAAAGGTAATGAGGAATAATAAGGACAAATTAGTTTCAGTGAAGTAATGACACTTGAAGAAGTTTAAATTTCTATGTGGAATGTTCTGGAAAAATTATAGCTAGTAAAAAAACCTAGAGCTAATAAAAAGTACTGAGAAATGATGAAAAGTTAATGCTTACCTAAGATGCTAAGGAAGATACCATTGCTGTAACACTGAGTGGGTCTAATTCAGTATTGCTGTTACGAAATTCTTGGAATTCAAGAGCATTTTTAGGGCTATGAACCACAGCCAAAAGGTCCCTTCTACAGATTTACAATCGCAGTTACATGAGTTACACTGTGTTATTCTTAAAATGAGTGTATTGATCATTCTGAATTTTATCATGCTGCTTTGGGCTGAGTCTTGTTCATATGCTGTAATTGAATAATATTCATGAGAAAACACAAATTACTCAGAAAAAAAAACCCTATACTAAATAACAACAGCACGAGTCAGTTATGAAAGTTGCCAAGGAATGAGGCTTCAGAAAAAAGATGTTATGCATAGGCACACATCTGAAATATCCTGATAGCTCAGACCACTCACAGGATCTGAGGATGAAGTAGGTATTAGAGAAATCCCACTCTACATTATTTTGCTTTAATTTTTATGCTTAATTTCTGTTTTATAGGGCAAAAACACGAGGGCGACACTGATAGACAAGTGCTTTGAGATCCTTTGGTGCAAGGGGCAGAGTATTTTATTTCTTTAAATCAAACATCTGCTTTTGAGATTTTGTATGAGAATATATTAACTTTGAAATAAATAGGGTTCTCCCTCTTCTGTCAGTTCAGTGGCTTTTAAATTCCAGATCATGGTGCCATGATTATGTAAGGGCCATTAATCCGTCAAGTAAATGCACACTTTTTGGCACATGTAATCTGTGGTTTGTCGACATGATACATCACAACAGCTCCGGAGGAGCCTTTATGGCATATTGGGTCAATAGAATTCGCCATGCATAAATTAGACTATATGAAGCAAAGTGCCTACTAGACTTCTCAAAGAAAAACATCTAATTTCTTAAATCTCTAGGGTATCTCCAGAAAAACATACTACTTGTACGAGTGGTAGATTGTGCCGCTGCTTTCAGCCTGAAGAGCTGCTGCGGCTGGAGCTGTAGTGAAGACTTACAGCATTTCACGCCACCATATATCTGTCAGAAACCCAGCTATTCCCCATTATGGAATTTCTGTCTGATTGTCTCCATAGGAATTGCCAATTTTAATTCCTTCTTTTGTTTGCTTATATAAGTATAGTAAACAAAATCACAATCGAACTTTGGGCTAATCACTTCATCTGGCAATGAGGATTCAATATATGTTAACAATAAACTGTATCAGTTTTTTAAAAAGGCATTTCAACAGACAAGTCAAATATATTTGTAAGGATAATGAACACCATAGTAATCACTATTAAGCCTTTTGGAACAAAAGACAGTGCTATTACTATAAAACACTGAAATTATTAATTGGGCATTATTCTTTGAAAAACTTCTTCATTTTCAAATAATAAGTCACTGGGCTTAGTTTGCCTCCTCATTATAATGGTTCCACTGACTTTGATGGACTTAGTATTAGCAAAGTCATAGTTACTATTACACTGATGCAGTCTATATTGAAGAGAAAGCTCAGTATCTTTTGACTGCTTTTCCTTTCTTTTTCCCTTCTCTCTTATTAATTACTACCTTTGCCATTCCATAATTTTGGATTTGCTTGTCTATCCAAAAGCAGAGCGCTTAAAAATTTCCTATGCCTGGGCAGGTCTTTTTCCATGTTGCCCTGAACAGGTATTTGTTCAATTAACAACTGATGGGCAGTAAGGCAGTAATTATTACAGTAGTTTAGGCCTTACCTCAACTATTTTTATGAAGTACATTTTTCTTCATAAAGCTCATAAAGCATAAAACACTTCACGCAGACCTCTATATGCTGCTGCTACATAAAAACGTGTTTAATATGCTGCTTCCATTCTACTAGGATTGAGTTCTTTACATTGTGCTTAGAGATATTACAAATATGTATTTATTTCTTTGAAGTTGACTTTATAAATATGAAGGGGCATTCATTATGATATCTAGAGATTGCAGAAGAGGTTGTATGCAGCTTGCAAAATCTTTATTTTGAGAGACGTTATCTCTCAACTTAAGTTTAATATTAAGTTATCTTAATATTAAGTTAACTTTAATATTAAGTTATCTCAACTTAATATTAAATTTTTCTTCAGTTTACCAGATGCTCTTGAAAAAGAGATAAATATGAAAATTCATATTGGATCATGAAACATACTGGTTTCTTTTCAGTTATCCAGCTTATTCCCCATTAAACCAATTAATGACTTAATATTGAAAGGAAATTTAAATATAATTTTTAAATGCTTATTTATAAAACACTATTTCTTACTTTCAGCTAACTACACAGGAATCATCCTCATTTGAGTGAGTTAACTATCAATACTTGTAATAATTTGAAAATGGGAGCTATCCATTTCTGAAAATACCACTCTGGTGCCTTTCGAATGAACAGCTCCAATAACAAAACTCTAGCAGATAACTGTATAAAAATGTTGCTGCATCACAAATACAAACTGCAAAACAAATACAGTTATAAGTTAAAGAAAAACATTGTGAACTCTGTCTAATCTGTAATCGATAGATTCTGATTGTTATTTTGATGTGCATGTTCTGTTTAATATTGATGGAGACAGGTTTTTTTTTCCCAATAAATAAAACATATTCCTGCCTAGGAGTTTTGTGGGTGACTCTCAGGGACTGACAAGCTTCATGTCATTTTTGAAGCTTTTCTTTTCGTAGCAATTTTAATTTTCTTTTTTTATGGTGAAGATGTAATAAACACACTTCTGAAAATAATATATTAACTCCCCATTCTTTCCATTTAGAGCACAGGCCCAGCTGAGCTGGAATAGGGCTATTAGCTTGATAGTTACAAAGTCAATAGAAACTGTATTTTAAAACGATATCAAATCCTCGTGATAAGGGACATGGAAGGTTGCATGCTCGGTGATCCATACTATTGCTTGCAAATCAGATCAGGAAGATTAGTCTTTTCTGCTGATCAGTTTACTTGCTTAATGCAAAGCAGTGAAAGCGGTTCAGTGAAACATGAAGCTAAACAAGTCCATTTTCTGAAGTACAGAATTAAATGCTGCAAAAGTTTATAGAATTAAAGGTCTCATTTAAACTGACCAAAGCCTGACAATTCGGGGGCATGCCTATTTTATATCCTGCTGTTTGCAGGCACTGCAGGAAATTTCTGCCTTAAATCTCGCTAAATCCAAAACAAAACCAAAACCCTGAGCAAACAATGCCCTTCCTCAAGCGCACATACACGCCCCAAATAATAAATATATGCATTACAAAATTAGAATTAGAACTTTAAAATGTCTGATTTAAACTGATCAAAGCCAAAAATTCAGTGCAAGATTGCAACTTCTTAGATGGTGCTTTACGAAGGGTTTATGGCAGTATAAACAATCCATGGTCTCCCAGCACACAATGGCCAAACCATTATGAATAGAGAAGACATTCATAATAACCAGATCTTCGAATTCAGTAACTGCAAAGATGGGGAAATGGCTGCAAACCATCGATTCTCCACTCGCGTGGACACGCAGCTCGTGATGGGGCCCCTGAGCTCCATTCTGCCTCTCCCTCTGAGCTCCATAACTGCAGACATTATTACAAAGCGCTGCTGCTTCTGGTCCTGCTCTGAAGTGCCTTCAAGTGACTAAAACTGAGATCTGTTTTGCTATGTCAGCAAGCACTGCAAATGTGTAAGCCGACCTTAAATTTTACCACCTACCAAGGCCATTGAAAAACTAGCCAATATTCTGGGGCTAACAACATCCCCCTCATTCCCTTCTACAGCTACCATAAAGTGCTAGCAAGCCTTTTAAAAACAGAGGAGATCAAACACACAAAATGTCACAGCAAGCTTTTAAAGAAAAAATAAGCTACCACACTGCTGCAGAACGTGGCTGCTTTGTGACACAGAGCCAGTCCCTTTTGGCAGCTGGCGAGTTAAAGGACTTGCAAAATGCCCTTTCCACAGGGAAACACCGATTGCTGATTTGATGGGGACATGTCACAGGGTTCAATAAGAAGTTGGGAGTTTGGGTCTGTTAGCAGGCTAGGTAGGGTAAATGGGGATTTAGGCATAAATCCCCATTCACATTTACATGAGAATAATTTCAGGACAGATGTTCACATCCCTGCTAGGATCTCACATCCTGGCTACCTTTCCTAGCTTGTAAGGGCTATCTAAAATGCCCCCTCATTTGCGAAGCTTAATTCTTGCAGAGCAAGCAAACACTTGTACTGCAACCCTGGATATCCGAGCCCTTCAAAGCACAAAACTTACTGTTTTTAAGATTCTCCGTGTCAGCAACAGGACATAAGTCCATAGTTAGGCACTCTGGCAAACTGCAGTTCTTCAAGAACTACATTTGGAGCAGAGACTCTTCGTCCAGAAGCCAGGTTAAAGAAGTCTAGGACAACGATGCGCAAAACCCCTGGCAATCTGCATCTAGTTGTTAATACTTTAGGAGGATTTTCAATGAGCTTTGGGGTAGGGACGTGTGCTGAAGAAAGTAGTGGAATATTTGTATATTCATATAAAGCAGGCAGATTCAGGCTTGTTCCATCCATGCTGTGAGACAACTAAATGTCCTAACCTGCCCCTAGAAAACCTAAATCCTGCCTGACAAATATCTTACTTGACAATTAACATGGACAATATTATTTTTTGCTTCCACAAATCTGTGACCGTTTCCAGCAGTGTCTGATCTGTTTAGCATTCCTGGCAGGCTGCTTATTTATCATCCAAAGCAAGGAAAACTGGGTGGTCCATTTCCTTCTCTTTGTTTGGACAGCTTCTTCCAGTTTCAATTTCTGGCCCAAAATCACACATGAGCTTTCAAGCACTGCATAAGAATGTTCAATTTTTGTCAAATTTAATTTTACTTCTAAGTCTAAGTGCATACATATTAGTTACATAACAGACATAGTGTCTTTGAGATTGTCACCTTTTGCATTTGGTAGAAACTGGTTAGAAACCAAAAACAGCAGAAAGAAGGAAAGACAAACAGAAAAACATGTTAAAGATAAATGCTTAAAATTCCTATGTCCATTAAATGTGATTGCTTACCTTCAGAAACATTCAGATTAAAACTAATGGCCAATGTTGAAAACGAAGCCAATTGTGTTTACCGTCCATACTGAGGTCTAAAACCTGGATTTCAGTATCATTTTAAAAAAATAGTTATAAAATTATTCTTCATTTTCCGCCTCTTCTTCCTTTTCTCAAAATATTCCGTACAAAAGACCTTTGTAAAAAAATTGTGTATGGACTCCACCACTTACCATGTCTTTAGATGACCAGAGATAAAGCAAGGGAAAATTATGTTAAATATGACCTCCTACACAGCAATACTGCTCATCCTTCCCTTTAGAGAACTCCCAGATGGAGATGCTTTGAAATATCAAAGACTGTGGTAACAAATAAAAAGCTTACTGAAACAAAAACATAGTCCCCTCCTTCCTACTCTCCACCTTCATCGAACTAGAGGAAATACACGATACACATTTTTCCTTTTATAACCTCACAAAAAAACCCTCTCATCTTCATCCTGATTAACACACAATTTGACAAGCCTTGAGAGAAGATATCCACACATATATGGGACCCTTTTTTCTATTAGATTTAGAACAACTTAAAGATCCTGCATAAAAGCGTGCATGGGACAACTTGAGTGAAATAAATCCTACATACCACGCTGCTGCTGCATGTCTTTTCAAAAAGCACCAAGGCTGCATAATTTTGCTTTGGCCCTGACCCAACGCTATTGCAGCAGTGTCGAGATGGACACAGGGATGTAAGCAAATCCTGCAGAAAGGGTACAGGGCTCATGGAGAAGCAACAACCCCGAGCAGGCTTGCTGAAGAAGGGATGCCTGAACACATCCCTGCCCTGTCACTCATCCCCACGTTATGAGATTTCTCCTCACACGCAGAAGCTCGAAAATCTAAAATGATGATGAAAATTTTAATGCAAGCTGAGCTACCTCGGTACTAGTGGGAGTAACTATTAAAATCTTATGAAAAACATAATGAAGCATTTTTTTTTAATACACTAACCACAGAAGATGGCAATTTATCAAAACCATTTGCTACATCTGACTAATAGTTTTGTACATTACAGGAAGCCACGGCTAACAGATGAATGCTGATAAGCTGTAAACTATTTCTCTTTTAATAAATATAGCAGAGTGCCCAATAGCATTGCTAATACTATGGCAATAAAATCCTTAACAACAACAAGAAAAAGAATAAAAGCATTTCAGGAGTAGAGAAAAAAGATCTTTTCACAATTTTTCACCTTTATTTTGCCTTCCTTCCTTTCTTTGGGAAAATAAGTGCCACGCAGCTGTGTGTTACGGGCTGCAAGGTGGTGGGATCACAATGTTTGAACAACATCCACCCTCGTGACGGCCCAAATGGCAGAGCCCTAAAGGAAGCGCTAGGTGCTGTGGACGGCTACCAGCTAAAGGCATTTTGCCTCTTGAATCAGAGCTAAATCAATGTGCTATTAAAATATTAAGCAATGCAGAGCTTCTGTTTTAGATAAGTGACTGCTCGGAGAAAAGTGACGGGCAATATCCTCATGCTGGTGCATGATGTGCCTCCGATGGCTCCCAGTTAACCCACTTCTAACAAGGACCACTCAAGAAACAAAATGGGAATATTCTGCTTTGTATGATAGGGCAGATAATCACGATGGCTTCTCCTGCCCATAAGAACTATAAACATTGGCAGAGAAAATACAAAAGCATGATCCAGCCTGACTACAGCTATGACACAGGAATGTTACAGAGACCTTCTGACAGACTGTTGTTATGCAAATACCCATGCTGATGTAAAATATCCCAGATATGCCCAGTTGTATTTTTGCTAAAGATCAGAAATTCTGCAACTAATTTTAAATTTGATTCTGTAAAAATAATGTCAACGTGATAGCCACAGGCAATTTTAACAGCTAAAGTGCAACAGCAGAAAAATGAAACTCTACCTGAGAATCATAAAGCATCTTTAAAACATTAATGGGTGAAAGTCAACCTTGCAAGGAGGACAGCACAGGCCATACATCACTTAAGCCCTATTTAAAGCCTCAAAATACAGTTTGAGACTTAAGTGCTGCACAGCACTTGTGCTGACATTGTGCCGAGCTGTGTCGCCCATTAATGGCTTAACCCTGCCATGCAAACATTCCTCTGAGCACTGCTAGTTTTGTCACGTGCGCTGGTTTTGACAAAAGGAATGTCTTTTGCAGCATTATTTCACATTATGAGGAGTTTGGCGGCAGGGTCATCTTAGTATATTTCCACTTTCCACCTTCATGCCTCTCCGCCTTGTGGCAAACTATGTTTTGGGCCTGGCTGCAAACGGGGTCAGCAAAAGCTGGTATTGCCTCTGAAAACCTTCTGCCATGAAGCCACAAACACGTTAATTAATTACATGAGCTCTATAACACTCTGTGATAAACCTTGCAATCCTGTGTGTGCAGGAAAATTACTCAGCGGGAGGTTGGCTGCTCACTGGGAGGTTTCCTGTTACCTGCTCCTGCTCCTCTCCAGGGAAGCTTGCAGGGGAGCAAGGAATACCGAGACAAAGAATTAACCCGAAACAAACCCCCACGGTACGGAATGGAAACACCAACAAGAGCAATTCTGAGGGAGCAGGAGGGACCAGCGTGCAAGTTGCATTCTCTAAAGCTCCGTTTCTATCTCGTCCTTCCAGAGCACACTTTGGAAATCACAGGCTTAGCGCACGGGGGCCTCTGCGATATTCGAGTCTCTGACTGTAGCAGGATCCGGGTGTTCGGCCTCGGCTTCAAAGATTCCCACAACCTGCACTGCAAGGTCACCAGATTAATTGTAAGCAACTTCCCACGGATTCATAAAGTATTGATGATGCAGTCCAACTTTGACACGCTTGCATTAAAGTCTCCCTCCCTGAACGGTACTTAATGTCACCATCTCTCATGGTGGCAGCAGGGTACAAATACCTTTGAATCCCCCTGCCAATAGGCTTGCTATGAGCGAGGGGAGGAGAAGCGGCTCGGCCCTTTCCAGGATTGGTTCCGAGGAAATGCAAAGCTATGTATTCCTGCCAATTTTCTCCATAGGGGTTTGTTTAACTCTTGTTTGGTTCAGCTACACTGTAGTTCAGTGAAGCCTGAAATCACAATATTATTTCTCATTTTGTGCATCTGGAATCGGCACGCTTGGTTGTTTTTCTAAATGCATTTGAATGCTAAGCGTTATAGTTAAATAAAAAATATAAGGCTTCCCCAACACAGCTACTGCATCTCTTATTTGAATGTTCTTAGTCATAGTTAAATACTAAGTCAGAAGTTTTAATGAGTATTGAAATGATCTTGTTGGGCAAGACTGTAATTTTATTACAAGCCGCCATACACAGACAATTCTAAGATGTTGAATTATTTGCTGTGAGGATACTCAAATAGAGTGTCGGATGCATCTCATAAATCTACTTTACACCCCGCATACTGAGCCCCGAGACTTGCCCACCATGGCCACCGAGCACCCGATCGGGCCTGGCTAAGCAGGGACATTTTGTGCAGCTGATCTCGGCACACGGCAACTGAGTTTCTGCACTCCCCTTCTGTTTTACTGTAGCATCTCAATGGCGAATGGATATCAAGAGAGCAAGAGACCACGAAAGCAGATTTTCGCAGCTCTAAGGCCGTTGACTGCCAGATTCCTCTTCTGAACGTTACAGGGACGGAGGCTGTGCACCTCGTGGCTGGAGACGAGCCGTTTGCACGATGGCAAGTGAAAGTAGGAGTTTCTTCTGTTTCTAAGAAATGATGTAGAAGGAGCAAATCAGTTGTCATGGCAAATCAAAATGCAAGGCACAATTTGCTTCCCTTCAGCGTTGAGGATGCCCGTAGAAATACATACGTTAATGGCATGCAGTGGAAAAAAAAAAAAAAAACACTGCAAAACAAAACAAAAGGAGTTAAAACCAGATGTCTTTATAGGCAATCTGAGGGCGCAAACTGCAATCACTTCTCCAGGTAATCGCCCGAGACGGGTGCGCTCAGAGCGATCCATTGCCAGTCCCCAGCGCTTGGCTTCGGGGCGCGCCGGCTCACCGTGCAGGTGTCCGCGGAC
>VZSV01000117.1:1735932-1854442 GCA_013398735.1 Nothocercus julius
CTGCACCCGGCCGCGCTGCCGCAGCGCCGGCCGGGGGCGGCCGCAGCAGCCAGCGCGTGCGGTGCCCGCTCCCGCTGCACTCCGCCTTACTTACTAATGTTTACAGGAAATCAGGGTCTTACTGAACCTGCTCCTGGTCCTGCTCTCAGCCCACATGGCTGTTTGCCCGAGGCTGGCTGCTTGGTGAAGGCTGAGCACTCCATCCTGCAGCTCTCCATAGCTGAGCAAAATATACTGCAGCTGGATAAAGACTGCAGCTGTGCTTTGAAACCCGGAGCATGTGCAAATGAAACACGAGCTCCACCACAGTGCTCCGGGCACCCTGAAAAGCTCCACTGTTCATAGTGGAGACCAGAGGTGCTGCCTTGCTGCACAGGTTAAAAAAAAAAAAACAAAACAGAAGTTTGGTGATGCACACTTACCATCCAGTATATTTATTTAAGACAGATATTTTTGGTGAGCCAAAATGCCCCCTTTGGATCTGAGGAACTGCCGCGAGCCACCGCTGAGCTCGCTGGTGCAGGAGGACAGCTCGCGGCCCCGCGCTGCCTTGTAGCTAGTGCCGATTGAGATTCATTTCGCTTTCAAGCGCTGCCCGCCGGCTCCGAGCAGTGCGGTTCTGTGTCTCCTATTTTCATCTCAAAACACGTGTAGAACGTCTCCTTCCTTGCACTTTGGTTCAAGGAAATCTCTGTGCTTGCAAGCCTCCTGCACCTTCCCGAGCCTTTGAACCCCACGGAAAAATGGCCTTCCTGGCTACACAGTGAATGCACAACTAAACCATCCGAGGCAGATGCAGCCGGCTGCATGCTGATCGTATCTCTCGTGTGGATAGTTTTGCTGAATGAATTGTGAAGGGAAAGTTCAGAATTCCATTTAGAAGGCATTTATTTATTTATTTAGCGTTAACGCCTCTTATTATGGTGTCAGAGAGAGCAAAACGATGGCCTATTTCAAGACAAAGATAATTTGAAAAGAATTCAACAAATATTCTAAACTTTGTGCTACAGAAAAGTCCTAGTAAGACTTGTTTTGATACTATCTTTTGTCTTATATTAATTAATGCTTTTAAAAAATACGGGTAAAATTTCTCCCCCAAAAAACCAAAATAATAATTCTGTCTGAAAATATGTCTCCAGTATTTTCAGCACCTCTCCCACCAGCAAATCAAACAGCAGAAAAATCATCAACATTCCACATAAGCCTTTTTTCACTCTTTTTCATGCCCCCAGTTCGTGGTGGGGAGGGGGCTCACAAGCTCTTTTTCTCAGTATTCTCTCACTTCATCTCCTCTAGAGCAGCAGATTTTGCTCGTTCTTCCCGTGACATACTGCTGAATGTAGATAAGAAAGTACTGTGGCTGCACCAGAGCCACCTACATATAATTAGATTAGATACCACACCTAATATAATTAGATTAGCCACCAAAATACAAAGTCCTACTCAGGCAGCAGATGACTTAGATTGTCCAGGTACACGCTGAAAAGGTGAAAGAGCCTGGCAGGCATTTATCTAATGTGGGAAGCAGGTCTCTTGCTTACCCTCAATTCATTACCATCGCCTGTATTTGTCAAGGGTAGGAATAATATTTGCTAAAAAGCCAGTGAAGCAAAAACTGAATTTGGATTCAGCAAGTTTCTAGAGCTTCCATTTTTCATTCACAGATATTCTTGCAAGTCAACTCGTATCTATATTATGAGTGATACAAACAGCCGACACTGTTTCGTGATGGATGAAATTCACTTCAGGCGGATGTGAGGGACTGTTTCTCAACGCCTTGATTGCTTGTCCAGAGGAAAGAGCATTTTCTTTCCAGGGGATACACGTGTTCAAACCAGCGCGGCACAACTGGCAGTGGATATTGGACTTTTAAGGCCAACTGACTTCTGAATAGAGTTTTGCTCATCTTAGGTCTGACCGCTGCTTTTGAAAATATTATGCCACATCAATAGGGCAACTAATGGAAAAGCAATTAAATAAAAGTAAAACAACCCAATTATAAAAAAGACACCAAAGTGGAAGTTTCTAATAATGTGTTGAAAAATTACTGTAACACAAAAAATTGGAAAGATCTGTATTTCATTCACAATGCTCACTTGGAAAAGAAAAATTAGAGCAATTTTATAAGTCGATGTATTTTCCCCTGTTCATTCATTTCTTTAGCATCTCCCCACTACTAGGGTACTTGTTTTGAGAAAAGAAAATGGAAAGGCTGATGAAAGAATGAAATCAAATGTAAAAGGCATTAAGAATGACATCTTCTTAACAGAAATCTTGCTGCAAATAAATATTGCCTTTCTTGGAGGTACACGTTCTGGGGGTTGTTTTTTAGGGGGGTTTCTTCTTTCTCGCCTCTGGAACTCAATGATAATTCCTTTGCATCTTTTAGAAAAGTTTTCCATTTAGTATAAACATATAATAGATGAACACTGTCCAGGAAAGAAACACACTGTTTCCTTATAGCAATATCAATGACTTTTACTTCAATTTAAATTAGTCCAAAGTAGGTGTCATGTACTTCAGAACTTCAAATTATAAATATCCAGCAATACTATCCACTTATCTACTTATATTTGTGTCTGCAGAAATTGATCCTTTTAGCTAGCATTACATTTTGAACAATCACATGCGATATTGTGGGAGTATCTCCTGTATTACATTCCACGAGCTTCCATATTAGTCTTAGTGAGCTTATGCTAATTGATGCTTTTTATGGAATTTATTAAAGCAATTTTAATTCCATGCCCTTCCAGATAATCTTTTAGCTCAGTTTTAACACGCATTCACTCTTACAGTGAACTCAAGTAGTTTATTAATTGATCAAGAAACTTGATACTCTTTGACCCTGTTGCTGATGAGGAGCTGTAATTCTCATGGCTACGTCTACACCAGCCTTTGGGCTTTAGCAGCTTCTTAAATACTCGTGTGTGGGCTGAAGTGCAGACACTGCTATTAGCCGTGGGAACCACGGCTCCTGCTCTGCGCGGGGAGCTCGGCCGCTTCCCGGCGGCCGGGTCCGAGCGCCGCGGGGGCCGCGCTGCGCTTACCAGTGTTTACGGGATGGCTTTGGGGAGTATGTTGGTGAGAGCTTGCTCTTTAATATTCACATATTTCTCTTCAAGAGGTGTGACAATGCTTTCTCAAAGCACTTTTCCCTACTTCTCTGGCATTCTTTCATTTTTATTGTAGAAAATTAAAACATAGACTTGTCTAGCCCTGTTTTATTATGCAAGCATAATATATTTTAAAAGGTATTTTTAAGTCTTTAATTCTAGATAAAGGCATTCTAAATTATAGGGGACTGTAATACTTTTCTGTGTTGGGACTAGAAGGTGACCTATTCTCTACCCTCCTGCTGCAATAAAACTTTCACTGTCCAGTTTTATCCACAGAAATACTTTTTTGAGGCTTGTTTAAAACCGTGTAAATAAAAGCTTTTCTCTTTTCCTTTGAGAAAGGAAAAGCTAACTGCTTTATTAGTGTTAGGAAAGTGGTCCTGACATTCTGCCAAAAATCTTAATTTCATGTCACAACTAGAGACCTGCAGAACTTGATTGCCTGTGCTGTCTCCATAAGGGTATCTGCTGGACACACACATCTGGTGATGGCACCCTGGTCCCAGCTACCATGCCCTACTGAAAACATGCTGGTTTTGTCTACTGAAAATGTTTTAAAGCTGAGACTATTCAACAAATCTAACTGCAATCAAAAAAAAAAAAAGAAACACTGAATGTCAGCTGAGCCAAAGATCTTTTGGTTATTAATGAAGAGTTTCCAGTTTGGAACATTAAGCAATTTGTTAGCTTGCAGTAAAGCAACACACAAGCGGTTTAATTTATCTTGCTGGCAGACATCCAGTGCAAGGGTGCAGTGGTATATGCTCCAGAGTGAGCACACAGTCTCCATATGGAACATTATTACTTATAAGTATGATTTTTGTATCATTTAGATCACTAACGATGGCTTCCAGTACAGTAATTCCAAAGTCCTGACCCTGTACGATGCAGTCTGCCAGGCCTGCGAATTCCATCCAACCGGAGTTTGTAAATTAAAGGTAATTGAAAGAACATAAAGGTTTAATATGGATCATTCATCTCTTCCTTAGCCCTCTCCCTCCCTTTGATGTACTGTGCTTCGTACCTATTTCAGAAGAGGAAAATCTATTTCAGAGGTCAGCTGCACGATCTAATACTTTTCTCTCTTTCACAATTTCCTCTCCGTTTTTTCCATTGTTATTAGTTCTGTGTGCCATGAATACCTGATAAAGTAGGCTTTATGATCGACTTTTATCAGACTGACATTTCCAGAAAGAACACGGTTGGTAATATTTATACTTGAAAATATTAGTGGAAGTAAACAGGACTGTGGATTCTTGCGTGAAAGTAGCTTACCTTCACTTCTGATACCTTACTCTCTGATAGTAAGTTATTTATTCTACCTTTCAGTGAATTGGAGGTCTGTTTGGGGGAAGCGCCGTCACTGTAGGATACATCATTTGCATTCCCATTTCCTGCCTTAGCAAGAAGTTCACTGTGCACTGTGCAACTTTTGCCATGAGAAAACACTCCAGAGGCCACAGAAACATTCTTGCTCCCATTAAAAATCGCCAAGTACAAACTCATAGTTATGTGACAGTATTGATGCTGTAATCAAAGCCTAGCGCTACGTTTTCAACTGCCAACATGCTCGTGGGTGCTGGAATAACACTGTATTCTATGTGTGTCCCTGTATACATCCTCTTTTCCTAAAATCCTCCTCTTATATTCTAAAGGACTACATTAGAAAACTTCACTATTTTTCAGCGGGTTTTAAAGCACATTTTTACCAGCTATTGACTGAAGACACTTTAATGCCCCATTCCTGCTTTTCTGCCCTAAGGCATAGATGGATAGAGCGCACCACGTTTCACTTTTATAAAATAAAGATGAATCAGGTATAACTAACTAACTCATTTGTTTCACTGTACTCATTAACACTAACATGAAAAAATAGTTTTCAAAGTTGCAGTGACTGCAATAACTTACCAGTTACAAAAATAAAACGAAAATTTACATTTTTTTCAAGTAAATCAGTGAAGAGAAATTAATCCATAGGCTCAAATGAGGGCAAAAACATTTATATTTCTGATTAAAATAATTATGTAAGAACTACTTCAATTATACCTTTTTTTCTTTTTGTTTTTTTTTTTAAAAACCTTTCCTTATTCTTATATTTTTGAAACATATATGTTTTCTCATTGCACTAGTGTTCTCTAGAGATTACAATAATTTCTGTTCTAAGATGCTTCAAGGGACTATTTGAACTGGGCTTCCAATTGCATCAAACCACATTCTAATTACCCCTCTTATAAGATTACTTTGTAATACCTAAATTGCTTTCAGAAAAGGTGTTTCAATTAGAGGACATTTTATCTCAGGCCATTTCACACTTTGCGTTCCTCTTTTATGGAGCCCATTCTCCACCACATTATCAAATCAGAAAAAAGAAAAAAAAAAAAAAAAGCATCTTTCTTCATCAGAACCAAGCCTAGTTCCTTTGAAAACAACAATGCAATAAAATCTAATTAACATCCAAATTTTAATGCTAGAGATCTGTTGTGATCTATCATTTGAGGGAAATTACAAAGTACTTTTGTTTCTTTACCTTAACCAGTACTTTTAAGATGGCATAATTTAAAATATGACCTAATATACATTGAAAAAGAAGCTTGGGAAACTAATAAAGCAGGACTAGGAGATCACAAGATTTGGTACCCAAGTCTTGGGAAGTACTTGGGAAGTACTTGGGAAAAGCTTTTGGGCCGCCGGGGGTGAAGCCCTGTGCCCAGGCGGGCAGGCTGTGGACGTGGGTACGGTGCAGGTAGGTGTTTGCTTACAGCACAGGTAGGGAGCTTTGTGCTCATTTTAGTACTGCTATTTTATCCACCAATATTAAAGAACTTCGAGCAATCCAAATTAGCAACTGCTAATTTCTTATCTTTCTTATTTCTTTTTTCCTTGCCTCCACCTCCCACCCATTTTTATTTTATTTTTATATTTTTGCAGGAAAATACTTGTAATATAGATGGACTTTGCTATGGTGAAGGAGAATCAAGCCCTGCCAGTCCTTGCCTGCTCTGTGATCCTGATATTTCTAAGTTTGCCTGGTCTATTAATAGAAGTAAGACACCTTTTCTACAACTTGGCAGCATTTAGTTAAGAATTTAGTACTCAGCCTGTGAAATACACAGGCTACCATGGGCCTATCGTACAGTGTGGGGATGCAGTTTCCAGTGGGAATAATTGGTTGCATGGGAAATACAGACTTCACATTAATAAAACAGAAGTAACACCTTAAAGACGAAAATGTTGACATCTTGAAGCCTCATGCAGTGCCCACATCTGTCTGCTGAAGTTTGATGGGCCCCAAATACATCTGTGATCACACTGTAAACACAAATCTTTAAGGGAACTTGCAGAAAACACTGCATATAGAAATGTCTGTTCTTGGTATCTTAAAGAATTGTTTTCATTCTGTGAGCCAACTTCTAACAGGTATATGTGGAAGGCCTTGGCTTGGCAGGGCGTTGAGGTGATAAGAATGAGCTAACCATGACTTTCACTACTCCAAAACCTGCAAGATCATTCTGCAGCCCTGCATGATGGGAGTTGTGGAGAAACCTGCTTTTTGAAGCTCTTTTCCTGGGGGGAAAACTGGGGCTGTTGAGGGACAGGGGCTTTTGGAGAGTGCAGTGTAAAGGAGAAGAAACAGCCAGAGAGCTGGAACACAGTGGCTGGGTCTACAGCTCAACAGAGACGCTGTCGAGACAGGCGGCGTGCAGACACAGCCAGCCTGGGAGGTGGTAGAAAGACACTTAAGAAGGACCAGAAAGGACCCAAAAGACAGCAAATCCATCACAAGGTTTGGCCCACTAAGAACACCATTGCATTTCATTTGGACAATAGTTAAAATTTACGCCTAAGGGTAAGCCAGTCCTGAAGAGCTGGAGTACTTGAAAGTATCTCTTTTGTTGCATAAAGGCATAATTTAGTTTAATGAGAAATTTCACCTCTGACTCAGAATTTGCCTCCTTTCTGTCCTTGTATCTCATTGGCACAGCAATATTATTTCTGGTGATGAGTCTGTCCTGAAGACATACTGGTTATTAATACTGAGAAAGTTTCATATTAAAGTTCAAAAATTACTTAAAAGGCAAAAACTGCATTTTGTTTGAAATTCTGTAAGGCTTGTTATGATTTAGAAAATGTGGAACAAACCATGATTCACATTTCAATGACTTTAAAATTTAAAAATACCAAAATGAAAGGGTTCATCTGACTCATTTTCAAAACTATGAGAACTTTAAAAAGGTTATGCAATAACTGTGAGTACATATTCACTGAATGCAAAGGATGCTTCAGTGTAGTTACAAAGAGTCTTGTTTGCAGATTGCTTTAGGAGCTCCTCATTTTAGGTTCTTTTGTGCCTATAACTTTTTGTAATCCTCCATCCAGTTAACACTTTGCATTTATCTGTAAATGCATACCCATCGAATACCTCATTGATTACTTTTGGCACAACTTTTATGGGCTCCACGGTTTGAGTGTTTGTGAAGTAAAAGCTAAATTAATAGATGGAAGCTTTCAGCAGTTATGCCATGGCAATCTGCTGGACAAGCAGTTTCGAAAACTCTGAGAGCAGAGCAGCAATGAGTAGAGACACATTTAAATAACTGCATAATGTGAGACAAGCTATGGAAAGCAAAAGCTGAGAAGTGGATATGCATGCACAAACAGCCCGCTAATAATGACTTCCCAAAAGCATAATGCAAAGACACAAGCAGTCTTTATGAAAACACATATAATGTTCATAGTTTTAGAGTATGGCTTGAAATTAATGCTTGGAAGTAGCAATGTTTAACTTAAAACTATGGACACACTACATTCTATGAGATCATTCCTTTAAATACCAGTATGTTAGTTTGTATTGATGGCTAAAGAAGGAAAAGATGGCTTGAAATTGAGGAGTCGTAAATCACCGAGATGAAATTTCCACCCCTGCACAGAGCTACTGTCTCCTCAGGGTACTCAACTTATCCTTGGTTTCCAATTTTAAACTGTAATACTTTTTTTCTCTACCCTGTCTTTCTAAGTAAGACCCTGTCTTACTATTTATATGGTAAGTATCTTCAGGCAAAGTTTGTCTATAAAATAGCTGATGCAATTGGGCTTCCATCTTTATTAAGGAAATGCTGAACATAAACAACAACAACACTGAGAATAACAATGACAATAGTGACAGGATATAGTCCCGGTGTCACTGTAGCACCTGCACTGTCAATGAGATCTTTATCCCTGAGATGTCTGACTCAATTCAGTCAAACTGCTCAGGCTTAACTACTACTCAGAACCATTGACTTTGGAAGGGACATAAGGAGATCATCTTGGCAATGTAATGGTACCTAGTAATGGAATCTACTCAATGGAATAGTTACTTAGCTTACTTTTTTTTCCCGAGTTCCCAACCAATTAATTTGTCATTCATCACTTTGAGAATTCATTCACTTACTCTTAGACAGACAGTTAAACAGATAGAGTGATAGCTAGAATAAATTTACACATGTAACTGTTGGAGATATAATTAATATTTTAGAAAGAATTGGGAAGGCAGACTAGTGGGAGGCTATAGAAGTCATGTCTGATCTGTTGTCTATCAGAAACACATCAAGAGAAATCAAGATTCGCTATGGTAGAGAAGTTCAGTATGGAAGATGAGATAAATAGGAGGAAGAAACTCTAGTTTCTGGTAAAGCTGTTTGCTGCCTGTAACATTTAAATAGCCTCCATCAGTCTCAAGATATTTCTGTACCTTTTCTCATGAAGAACATTTCTGCAAAGAACCGCATTGTGAATGTGTACATGGGAGAAACTTGACTTTATGTAATCATGGTTTCGTCTTTGCTGTTTAGACAACCTGCCTCCCGTGTTCCAAGCCCCCTCCAGCCAACTGCTGACCTTTATTGGGGAGAATTTTGTTTACCAGCTAGTAGCACTGGATCCGGAAGGGTCAGCGGTGCTCTTCATCTTAGAGGCTGCTCCACAGGATGCCAGGCTCTCTCCCGCTGGCCTTCTCATCTGGAAGGTTGTTTCAGAGGAAATGCAGACGTTTGAATTCACTGTGTCAGATGAATGCAATGCACAGAGCAGATACTCTATTGAGGTAAGGAAATGAACACTTTAAACAAAAAAGAAAGCTGAAAAAACTGTTTATCATGTTAGCGCTTTAGTGCAATTGTCATTATAGTTAATTCGTTACTGTCTTAAAATAGCTTCGGCTATTTCCTCATAAGTGTATATTACCCGGCATAGCAATAACGATCAATTAATGGAATAAATATTTCTGAGAACATAGAAACTATATATGCAATGAACAAGAGAGAGTGCTATTGATTGCTGTTTGAAAGAACACTCCTGCAGAGCCTGTTAATGGTTCATTAATCTGCTTTAAAATTCACATTCTGCTTTCGGATTGTAGAAAAAAAAAGCATATAACATAAAATACCAAGTTTTAGCTATAAAAGGGAGAGTACAACTCATTCTCAATGATATTTTTAGAAGGTGCCTTGCTCTTATGTCATTACTCCACAGTTTAAGTTCCGTGGAAGCGCCCGTGCATTGCTTTGTCTTTATTGTATAACCTAGCACTAATCCCATGATAGCATGAGCTAATAAAGTGGGTTGCAGGCTCTTGACACATGAGCATTTTTGTGAGGAAAATAAAAGTATTTTTTGCTACAGTTTCAAATCTTTATCCATTCAAACAACTACCATCAAAAATACCAATCTGCTGAACCCACACAACAAAGGAGAAACCAGAGTCTGGATATGATTGTCATAGGAATATTTCAAACTAGATCTATGTTTAATGAAATGTGATAATGTAGAGATTCAACTCTGTTGTAATGCTGTCCTTGTTAATAGGTGACATAACTATAAGCCCCTCTTCCTTGAAATAGAGACTAGCTAAGGAATGCCACAGTCGTGTTCCTGCCTTGGAGCCATCTGTAATGGCAAAAACACTAAAGAGGATATGCAGGCAAGCAAAGAGAAAAGATTTCTCATTTCTTCTTTGAAGAATAAGGAACAAATCCTGCCCTCGGATACCGTGTAGCAACTGCTGTTATAGCAAATAGGATTTTTTTTCCTTGTAAGAAGTTAGAATGTGCCCATAAATGATAAAAAGAAATCCCTTTAAAGTCAAGCTTTCAGTCACATAAGTATGCTGAGTGTGAGATCAACTATCTAGACAAAGGAAATTGGTTAGAAGTAAGTTTTCATAATACTGTATAACATATTTGTACTGTAAATCTGTCCTTTCCCAAAGGGTAACAGCTCTCAACTACGATTATTCAGAAGCATCTTATCATGACTCCCTTTTGCCCTCCACAGGTTCTGGTAAAGCCTTGCAGCTGCATCAATGGTGGAACATGTGTTACCAATATCAAATTTCCCCCAGGCCTTGGTGAATATCTGTGCTTATGTCCAAATGGATTTGAGGGAGAATTTTGCCAGGAAGATATTCATAATGACTGCAAATCAAACCCATGTGGAAGTGGAGTGTGTGTGGACAGTGTGGACAGCTATATCTGTAAATGTCCCCCTGG
Source organism: Nothocercus julius (assembly GCA_013398735.1). NCBI lineage: Eukaryota > Metazoa > Chordata > Aves > Tinamiformes > Tinamidae > Nothocercus > Nothocercus julius. Next base: position 1,746,575 of record VZSV01000117.1, read on the forward strand.
TTTGGAAGGTAACGCCTCACTTTTCATGTCAATTTTAACTGCAGATTGTACTTCAGTCTTTTTAGAGTGCAGCATGACCACAAGCATCTGTCGAAGAGGCTATGTGTGCCTCCCCTTCTGCTCCCATGCCCCAGCTTTAAACAGAGAGAATATGTAAAAGCACCTATTTAACTGTCCGTGCTCTAGGAAGAAAAATTGACCTTAGGCCCTATGATCCTAAAATGATCATTCAAGGATGCTGTGAACTACTCTGATCTCAGTTTCTACCTGGCAAATTCCCAATTGCCCATCCATGAGATGAGCCAGAAGAAAACTGAGTAAATGAAGAAAAGAGAGAAGATACAAGATACTCTTGCACTCCAACACATTTTATGAAATTAAACCAAGGAGCCAAACTGGCAATTAGTGTTTTTTCCAGGTATAGGAAGGAGAAGTAGACATGGAAGATACGTAAAAATAAATCTTCATTAAGTTTAAACCTTAGAACAGCACAAGCCTGTTGAGTTGTCAGATAGGTTGATGGCACAGAGTCCTTCAAACTTCTCAAGGCTGACAACAATATTGTTCTAAGAGATGCAGGGAAGAGAGACGATCACTGCAACAAAAGATCTGTCAAGGAATGCAGAATAAAAAGCGAGAATACTTAGAGAACAAAATGCAGTGAAGACAAAAGAGGTGGACGCAAGACATACGCTGTAATCAAGACTGGAATAAAAACTGGAAGCGTCAGGAGAAGGAGACTGCATGCAGCTTCCACGAGGTCCATACTGACTGTCAGCGTGTGCGAGCCGCTTGGCTCACAGTTCCCAGTGCCAACGTGTTCGTCGGGCTCCGCTTACTTCACCAGACTCCTCTGCTGAGAGTGCCTACGTGGGCTACTAACCGGACACACCTTCCAACCAAGTTGTCAGGCGGCCGCCTGATAATCTTGAATGATGGATCCATCCTGCCAATCACTCACATCACTTTTTAATTTGAAGCAATTATGTTTTGCTGGTATAGCAATCTATTCAGGGGGCCTCTACTGCTAATGACAAACCAAAATTTGTATGTCAAGTGAGGCCTGAAATGGAAGGTAGGCAAAGACCAGCTATAACTTAGCCTAATGACACTGCACCCAGCACGCATCCTCAGTCCTTCCTCTGCCTTTCTGCCAGGGCTCCTAACATCGATGCCACTTAAGAGAAAAGCCACCAAAGAGAAAAGTTCACACAGGCCACCACAGAAAGTAACACCATGGGGTTACTACCCATTCACATCAGGTTCAAATCGTTTTCCTCAGGGCAAAAGGTGCTAACTGAAACTGTGTTAAAGTATAGCTTGGGTCACAATCATTTCATAAAACTCTGTATCTTAAGCTTAGTTCACATTTCAGTACTTGTAGCTACTGAAAAAGTGCACATATGAAAGCACATATAAATTCATGAGACTCATAATGTTTGCTGCTGTATAGTGCTATAGCTTTGGAAAAGCAAGACATCACATCAGATGCACAGAATTATTACTACATATACTGCATATCTGCAAGAATCTCTATACTCGGTGGACTTATATAGGAAAAAAATAGCCTTTCTCTCCTTCAGCAATTCCTGAAACCGTTTTTGTTTACTTCTATCACATGGGATATCATTACCTGTAGAAGTGCAGCAGAACTTAAAAGCAAAAATGATTGAAAATTAGCAATTCGGAAACATGGTCCAAAAGATCTACATAATTACTAGATAGTATAGACTCCCAGTAATGCTACAACATTACAAAAGTATGCTAGTATGCAGAGTGAGTACATGCCACATTCTAATGATCCCCAAATTTTTAAGCTTAAGCATGGAGACTAAAGATAGAAACAGAGTGTTTGATCAAAACATAAATATGCCTCCCTCACCAAAATCTTATATCAAATGACATTGTCTTGAATTCCCTGGAAATAAAATCCCTATGAGAACAGGGAAATGGGGGAATCTTTTAGGGTGTGTTCAATTAAACATTTGGACAATGAGGAACAATCCTTCCTTGCCTACAAGCAGTTGAATTAAATGAGTAGAAAGCAACATAATTCCAGGGGTGAATCTCTTCTGCGGGTCTGCTACCGTTGTTTGATCTTCCCCAACAGATTGACACTGCCGCCCTTTTTCTCACTTTCTGCAGTACCGCATATAGATGGAGTGAAATCAAGCTCTATTATTCCACATGAAACATCTGCCATAATGAGAATGCTTTGTTTATAAATTCACACGGAGCATTTTCCGAAATGTGGTTCTCACTCTTAAAAAAAAAAAAAAATCCAACACTTCAAGAAACCATACTTGACAGTACCACGCATCTACAATATGACTCCAAAGATAAGGGTGCAGGATATCTTGATGACCCAATAAAAAGTGGATTTTTCTGAACTTTTTATTTCTTATCAATTTAAATAAATGTGTATTGTTTTCGCTCGTCTTCCCTGGTCCAAATTCTAAAATACAAAACAACAAAATAAACAACAACAAACAAAGATATGATTGACTGAAACAGGAATACATCTCAAAGTTTTAATAGAGGGTGAAAAATTATAAGCAAGTGGAGCCGAAAGCCAGCTGGGAGGCAGAGGATTTTACTTCAGGGCAGGTTCTGTGACAACAATAAAAGCTCATCCTTGATGTTGTGTTTATGTCTCAATTCCCCAGAAAACCATCAATAATCTAATGAGAAGGCAATGCTGTACTGCTCAAGTGACAGCACCACTTCAGCATCAAATCTTTACAAATGGTAGTGAACAGGTAGTAGGAAAAAAAAAAACCAAACATTAACTGTTCTGAGACTTCCCAAACACCACTGCAAGACAGGCAGCAATGTGTTGCCAAACAGCAGCAATTCAAGTGCATCTGTGTATCTCAGGGAATAAAAGTACATAATGTAGGAATGGGAACAATGCACAGACAAAAGCCATTGGAAAATCTGAGAGAATGATGACTCCAGAATTATTAATATTTTGAATTTCTGTTGAGACTTATACATGTTTATCTCATTGTGTGTTCAAAGCTTCATTCATTTTCTTTCAACACTATTAATGAGAATTTCTATTGTTTCTTCTTTATGGCCACTGAAAAGAAAAATTTCATCTGCTTGAGAACAAACCCCATCCCTGTATCTTAATCAAAAACTACTCCTTTTATCACCATTTACTAATATGAAATTATGAGGGGGAAGAAAGGGGCTTTAAATTAATGCTTCTCTTCAGGAAACCGAGTAAATCAAGATTTGTTCATAGTATATAATAACCATAGAATCCCTCAACGATATTCAGACTTAGGTAGTGTTTGTTTTAGAGTCAGTTCAATGTAAACATGGTCAAAAAGTTGTTTTCTGCATCTGCAGGTGGTCGGTTCCTCTCTAGGCATAAAAGGACTTTATCTTTTCAGCCAACTTTCCATGCAGGGACAGGGAAATAGAGCTGGAACAGAAACAGAGGTTTCAACCTAGAAACCTAAAGATCTTTTTTTCCTGTTATTTTTATTTGTACTGTAGTAGTGCCAAGGGAATCAAGACTCCTGTATGTTGCAGTGCACTGGGGGTCATGCAAACATAGTAATTCACATTTCTTGTTATGGACAGTTTTTTGTCCAAATCTGCTGCTTCTTCAGCATACTTCAACCTAGTTTCAGACTTTCCAAACATTTGTCTTCAGCCTCTGCTGGATTACCATTATGCCAAAATTTACCAGATATAGTTTTAAATCAAATATATTTAAGAGTGAAATTAAGTGCTTACATATTTCCACCTTTACATTACAAAATTTAGATGTGTGGATTTTTTTTATTTAATTTGATATTTATATTGTTCCTTTGCATTTTGCAGTTCTCTCATCTTTGAGATTTTAAAGACAGTCCCCTATAAAACAGACAGTGTGTAGGAGTCCTATTTTAATTCTATGGTTTCATGTTTAGTCTTTTTATAATATTCAGAGAAAGAAAATAATTACTAATCTAATCAGAGTAATCCATATAATATTTTCCATAATATGATGTGTATTGATTTCCCAATTTGTCATCAAAAAAGTGTATCAGAGAGAAGCAGCCTAATGTTATAAATTTGCTAATTAAATTATATGACAGAACCAGTAACCCAAAAGCTTGGGGAAAAAAAAAAAAAGAAAAATAAGGTAATCCCCACAAAACTAGCTGTCTACTCACTGATGTTTGACTTGTATGATATAAGAAGGGATGTTTCCCTAAGCAAGAAAAAGGCATAACCAGAACAACCAAGCTTGAGGGGGCCTCTTTAGTTCTGCCTTTCCTTTTCCACAAGACAAGCCTGGCATGGGAAGGGGAGACACTGGCTTTTTTTAGGCATCTCAGTCAGGAGAGACTTCACCTGAGTTTCTTACATGGAGAAGCTATTTTAGCATGAAAGGACAAGTGGAAGCTATCTGAGATGATGAAGCAGTGAAAGATTATGTTGTAGAAAACGAATAATAATCTGTTTTCATCTTTCTGTAAATCATTCCACTAGGATAAATCTCTGTTTGGAAGAAAGAATATTCTTTTATCCCTACATTTTCTTTTCTGATAAGGCTGAATGCCTGATATGCTACAAGTCATTCTACCCTACCTTAAGCAATGCCTTGAAACGGGTTCCTGGCACCCACGTGTCACCAGCAAGCGTCCCGGCCTCCTCACGTAGTCCTGCAAGGCGCAAAAGGCTGCCCTGAATAGAGGGGGCAAGGGCTGGCTTAAGAACTGCTATCAGGACGGTGTATTCTGGTAATCAGCAATAGCCAAGCAAGTTTTCTCAAATGCACAGAAACAGCAGCAGGCATATCTGAAGCCTGAGGGAGAATTTAACATTACTATATTTGATTCCTACAGTTCATTTGCTGCTCAGACAGTCATTTTAACTTTTGGGTCAGCTTGCCCTGTAGGTATCCATATCCAAGGTCTGAATATCAGTTACTTCAAGGAACTTTTTTAAACCTGCTTCCAATATCAGTAAGAGCCCATATGGGCTGTTTTGGGTTCAAATTCAAGCTTATCTTTCAAACACAAGTACTATGGATTAAAGGAATTTTGAGAATGTCTCTCCAAATTTTGATTTTAAATAAGAAACTGTACTTTTAAGAATCGGATTTTTCAGCAAATTTTTCCTCTGGCCAGACTCTCTCAGGTTGGTATGCAATAAACTGCTAGTAATGTGAGGTTCACATAGTGAAGAGAAGCACAACATGTCAGTACACAGCTCTCAAGCTCCTAGAGCCAAAATGGTGACACTGGCTTTTGAAATACATGACAAAGATCTCGCATAAACAATACAACAAAAGTAGCAGCTAAGATGTGAAATGCAGGGGAAATCACTTCTTTAATATGCATAGTTTTCGACAAGCAGTTGTCTCAAGTTCAGCGTTCCGGTGCCAATAATGACAGTAATAAACAGTGAGATAAAAGCAGGTTTAAGTGAGACTGTGGGGAATTTGGCACGAACATGAGTGACGTACCCTGTAATGAGCTTACAGTTGAGAGGTAAGCCTCGGCCTACTCGAACATTTGAGCTGAGGAATAAACAGGGAATCTTCCCTGATTATTAACCTCCTCTCTGCTTTTGCCACAGGGCTGACTTGTCAGGAAGACAGGAATGAATGCAAAGAGCATCTTTGCTTTCCTGGAGTGTCGTGTCTGAACACCTTTGGATCATATATATGTGGAATCTGCCCCCCTGGGATGGAGGGAGATGGTAAAACTTGCAAATGTAAGTGTTTTGCATTTGTTTTAATAGATGGGGCAGGGGTGGAAAGGGGCTCAATTCTACTGCTACTCCCATGAATGAGTACTTTGCTACCCACTCCACAATTGGACCTTTAAATATCCAAACCAGACTACAGCTATGCTATATTAATCTGGGTATTTGCAAATTCGCCTATATTTGATATTTTTCACTGCAGATTAGTTTCATTTTTATTAGAACAAACACCTTAGCATACAAAAAAGTATTTTCCAGATGCCAGCTATATCATTTGCCAAGAATGTTCCCCAGGTTCTTGTGTATTTTGCTCCAAAATACCTCCCCCAGGATATACAATAACTTGGAGAACCAACTCTGCGGCGCCTACAGGATCATGTTTGTTTTGTGTGCAAGCTGTACAAGCAACAGCTAGTGTAAAAGCAAGGTCAATGTTCAAGTCCTTCACATACACCCGAATTTCACCTCCATGCCCGAGTTATATTTTTGTTAGAGGATGCAATCCATAGCTGCTGAGCTCATGTTTGACATACAGTTCCCAACTAGTGCAGGAAAAGGCCAGGAACTGTTTTAAACAGGGTCAGTGTTTGTGTCAGGGTTGTCCTCAGCAGCCTCTCTGTCGGGGGGCTGTAGTGACTTTATGCAGCACTGAGACCCTTCAGGGCACAGGACGTGACCCACTCACACACCCTCTGCTTCTGCTTTTTTCAGCTGTACACACACAAGCCTTCAGTGAAAAGTAACACTGGGTAGACAAGGAGGAGCAGATCAGTATTTGAAGTGTTTTTATGTTTTGTTAGTGTTTCCAAACAAATCTAAAAAGCAAAAATACAGATAAGAACTGTGCAGACACTGACTTTTCCTCATTCTGTTGACCAAGAGAAAAGCAATCTAATGTAAAAAGACACGCTGTAACAGAGAGGTTCTGGGGCCAGCAGGATTGCCTTTGCAGTTTTATGGAATATCCTTCTGTCACATTGCAAATGTCTGCACAAAAACGTTTCCTTTACGGTTGGTAGTTGGTAACAATGAGTCATTTCAAAGCTGATTATGCATCTGCATCACCCAAGTATGTTTTTGTAGCTAATATGACTAGCAAGGGAAGGCTATTCTGATACACAAAACTATGCCCTTTTCCAAAATATACCAGAGAAGTCGTAACTTCTCCTTAGGCCTTTTTTTAATTACCGAAATATTATTTTTGAAAGGCGTCCAAGTGCTTCTTTTTCCACCAAAAGAGAATATAAATCATTCTTCATGGTTCTGATACTCTCTGTTCTGAGACTGACCATCCCTACCCATCCTTCCCCTGTTGAAGCACATGGAAAGGTATCCTCAAGGAGGCAGAAGGATGAAAATGAACCAATTTTATAGCTGTTATAGAGGGCTATAGTTCATTGTAATGCTTAATGTGTATAAAAAGTCACAGTCTCAAGGTTTTCTGTAAGAGTAAAGAAGATCCAAGAGATCCAGAGCTGTTTACCTCAAAACATATATCCATGTAGAGGTAACAATCCCGAAATCCTTTGAGAAACTGTCTTAAATCTAGGTAGGAATTATTATTCTTTAATATCTCGAACAATCAATTTTCCCCTTGACTTCCATATATTTTTAGAACATGCATTTTAGAGTGTACAAAGTTGACAGCTGAGCTAACTGAAGATAACAAACATGTACAAGGCAGTTTTCAGAGGGAAGCTTTCAAAGTGAAGCAGGAATCAGACAGATCACAGGCCCCAGTGTGCAGTGTCTCATCTTTGTGCAAGCAAGCACACTGCCTACCCTTAGCTCAGTAAAAGATCCCTATGCATATTAACCATGTCTCTTGGATGACTTAAGTTTAGTGAATTTGGGCAAAATAATTTTTTCTGTATTTGTGTCAAAGCTGTCCTGCATTTCAGCAGCTGACTCATCTGATTTGCCTGTCTGTGTTTGAGGGCAGGCTTCTCAAATAAACTTATGTCAGGTTATCTGATTTGCTGTTACCATTGCTTTTTATCATCAATCACAGCTAAGCTCTTAATACCTTGTTTCCTTGCCTCCGCACTGTCTTATTATAGTTGTGCTTGCTGCTGACATTACAGAAGAGTCCATCATTGACAATAACGATGGCAGAGGTGATTTGAACACGACTGAGGTTGAACGGCTCCTGCAACCCCTAAAGACAAAGAATTCTCCTGCAGTGAAGAGCATTAACATAAGTGATACACAAGGTAGGGGTACAGTGATACAGAATCTCCTTCCACTGTTGCAGTTAATGTATTTAGAGATCATATAATTTACCACCCTAACATAAGCTAACTGCATCAGTAAGAGATTGCTGCAAAACACAAACAACCCTCCTCAGTTCACCACACCATATATTACTGCTAAACACTGACATGGGAAGAAAGCCATTAGAGCAACAGCAATCAGGGCAGTCCGGCTCGACTAGAGATCTCACTGCTTCCAAGAAGGAGCAAAATCACTCCCAACCTCACTGCTTAGTGTAAGGAAATGCAATATGAGCGGCAGCTTACAGGAATTTGCCATAGCCTGCGCAGCTGCCATTTTATTTCAGCATTGCACTGGAAGTCACTGAATGAGGACCAACGTTTGAAGATAAAGGTTGACTCTCAGAGTATGAACACAACTACGGCCCAGGCTGCTCCAGGAACATTTGTGCCTGCAGTCAGGACAACAACCATTGGAGAGCTTAGCACTTTCTAGCACGGAAACACATTCTAACACAGGCCCAGTTCTAATACTTTTTTTGCTGATTTTCTAGTGAAAGAAAGGACCCCAAGAATTGAGACTGGGAGTATTTCTTATGTAGGGCGTATGTGAATGAAAATGTTTTCTCTCACCTTCATTTCCTTATTTGTGCCAGGCCTGCCATGACCTAACCAGAATATGCCTCTTACAGGCATCCATTGTACTTTGGCAGGCAAGGTACAAGAATGATGCTGGAAATACTTGAGAATCATGATATAGACCTCACTGGAGACAGTTAAAAAGATCTACAACCACCACTAAGATTTTACTCCTCTGTCCTGACTCCATTAAATACCTCTTCCAAGGCAGTTCATATGTTCTTGCTATTTAGTGACATCATAAGCCATAAAATATTATATACTACCAGAGTGTTTGATTTTGCGTATCATTCAAAGACAATTAGAGCAGTCTCTTTTCATACAATATTTGACACACTAAGGATGATTTCTCAATCAGAAACATATGTACTTGGCAGGATATTCTTAAAGGTATGGTATGTGTACTGTGAAGTTTGATGATAACCTTCCAATCATTAAAGACCAAAAATATATCTGATTAATGTAGTTTCTCAGCTAATCTTTCACTAATGCTTACATTATAATATCTATATTATCCATGATAAATGCCAAGCAACTTTGAGTAATAAACTTGAAAACATGTAATTAGAAGACTAATAAATCTTGTTTTAATGAGAAGCAGATGTTCTGATATACTCTGCCTACAGGACATTCTAATGTTTGGCACAAGGTTGAGAACATTCTGCATTAATTATATTTTAAAAGAATATAAGCAGTTGTATAGTTTTAGCCAGGCTTAGTGATGCTTTATTTTATATATGCATTTGGTTTATTATAATTTTTAAAAGTGTTTGACTTTCTTTTTTTAGGCCACACAGCACCTCCGTCATATGTTACCACCTGTGCCAATAGGCCATGTTTCCCTGGAGTCCTATGTTTTGATCGGAAATCACCTTACATTGGATACTTTTGTGGCCGATGTCCAGCAGGGTTTTTTGGAAATGGCCGTGTCTGTACCAAAGTCCCCAGACCAGGTACTTCACGATTTTTGAAATTTTAAAACAGTTTTGCAGACAAAGGCTGTAAGAAAGTGTGGAACAGTGTAATGTTGCAAGACAATGTACTTTATAATCAATCACTAAGACTTTTCCTCTGCCTGTTAACATTCTTACCTGATGAACAGCTAGGAAGTCTTGTTTCAGGTATACCTGGCTCTGTGAGTTGAAATTAAATAGATGCATCATCTCATTTGCTGTTAGAGAGAATTCTTCACATCAGGACCTAGCAGATGTTATAAATCACCACATCTGTACTTCTGCCAAAGCACTGGCATATGATTCCAAAACATGCTCTTTCCTTCTCAGTAAGACCCGACCAGGATACCTGCCAATAACACTCTGCCTTCCTCACTCTCTTGCTGCAAGGCATCTGTAATCCAAAGTGACCTGTGAAGAAGATGGTAAACAAGTGTCATGTAAGAACAACTATACCAGCAATTAAAGGCAACAGATAATTAAAACATTTCCATATTGTCTTTCATAGCTTGAATAGTAGCATTTTTTTCTCGTTCAGAAAATCATCTAGTCTCATTAATCATTATGGACTGATCATTAGCAAAGGTCTTCTGCTGTGATAAAAGAAAAGCTGGGCCCTGACCTCAGGCAGAAAGTGCCAATAGACAGCAATCACTCATCTTGCTCTTTTTATATCAGTTCTCATAGTTCATTGCACAGTTCTCTAAGGCCAGCCTGTCCCTTTTTTGCAGCCCAGAGTGATTTACATAAAAATTTGACATTTGTTCGTTAATAATTGTGGTTATAAGGTCAGGTTCCTTTTTTTTTTTTTTTTATTTTCTTATAAGTATTTCAGGTGAACCTGCTTGATTTGAAACCTGTCAAATTGTTCCCCAACCTCCTACACTTGTCAAACCTACCTTCACTTTCTATTTTATTCCAAATCAATGACTATCACCTTGGTGTTATATTTTAATGCACACTATTAAAGTGGAAGCAATTTTACCACTTAGTGTTGGTATCATCCACTCTCTTTGAACTATAAATTGATTTTAGCCATTTTTCTGAATTTAAAGGACTCCAAAATAAAACCAACCTTTTTTCTTTCTCTGTCTAGCGACAAGTATGTACAATGTTTTTCTCAGTTTGTCAGTCACAAAGTCAGCTACAGGTGAAGCTGTAAAAGCAGCTGATCAAAAATAAAAATCGTTTTGCATACAAATAAACAGATATTTCTATTATTGGCCAGTGCTGCACCTTGTTGCTAATGGGATAATACTGTATACACCAAAGGTCATTTAAATGCTGCTGTGTAGAAGAGAGATTCTGCAGCTATAGACATTGGTACGATAAATCAGACACACCTACACTGTGCTTATATAATCATTAATCAAATAATTTGTCTTCTAAAAAGGGAAGCTGAGATAACAGGTGTCATTTACAATGATTCACACTTTTCACACACAGCTCCAGGCAAGATTTAACAAACAGCCCAGCTATCGAGATCTGAAACTGATACACGCCTCTTTCATACGCACGTTGTATCAGGGAGGCTGGGGTGTTGTTCCTCTTTTTCCTCCTGAATATGCAAACTGCATCTAGGACTTCATGGTACAATAGACGCCTGAAACTAGAGCCTGAAGGCAAAGAAGGGTCTGAAAGACCACCCAGAGAAGGGTGGTCCTGTTGCTTGGCAGTGCTGCTGACATCAGTAGAAAGTGCTAAAAAATCGGCTCACAGTTTCAGGGATTTCACACAAATCTTTCTATTGGGTAGAAAGAAAACAACTTTTCAAGAGTTCGGGAAGTGTTACTGCTCTATTTTCTACATTTCTTGCATTATGCAAGATGTCTGGCTGCCTGGATGTCACAGGCAAGTCCAACATTTAAAGAATCATGTGCCTCAAGATTAAATGGGAGCAGTTTTAGTATTTAAATATGAAAGCAATTGCTGAAACTATATGAATGTCCTAATTTATAACCAGACTGATGACATATGGTTCGCAAGTTCAAGTAGAAGTATTGTAAAGCACACATGATTAAAAGTTATCAGAAAAGAAGAACTTTAAATTAAAATTATATATGTAAATTGTGGATTATGATTAATCTGAAATCCTGCCTATGTGAATAAAAGCTTCTCTCCCTTGTAGCTTATGCTATCATTCTCCAAACAAAAGAGAGCAAATCCTTCCAGAGTGCTACAGTGCTCGTGAAGGGAGTGAGATTACATGGCACTTCTTTCCAAGTCTAGAAATTTTAATCTAAAATTGCTCTTACTAATTCCTATTTTGTAGTCTTATTGGCTGGTTTGACAAGTATTCTTATTGAATTGTTGTGATCTAAGGTTAAGGTATAAGAATGTTTTCATACAGAAATTGTAAAATTACCCATCTTATCAAACTGTTCTTGTAGACTATGCAGGAGAAAAAAAAAAATATGCTGCAAGAACATGGTTTCTTAAGTCAGTTTTTGATGAGACGATGCATCCAAACGTCCTTCAGTTTTGATTTACACCAAAAAAGGTATCATTTCCTGAGCACTGAAAAGTAATAGATTTTAATCTTTTGATGTACTTGACTTATCTGTGGAATTAAACTAGCAGGATCACTTGTGTGCAATAAGTTTCTGAGCTATACATACCTGCCTGGCAAACTAGTTGAGGTCTGATTCTGTTCTTACTTGTATCTTTTAACATCTTTATATCGGTAATTTATACAACTTTAAATCACCAAGACCTGTTGCAATTATTTTTGATTTACATCCTTTATATAAAAAGGGACCGGTATCAAAACCTGCATGGAGTTTCACACATAAAGGGTAATTACTATTTTTAAAAATACATTCTCATATATACTGTTTCCAGGTAAGACCAAGGAAAAACTACTTCCCTCCCTCCAAAATCCATAAAATATGTAACTCATTTTTTTAAAAAAAACTAGTAGCATCCCTTAATTTTGCTGGCAGTGCAATAAAAGGAAAGTGTAAGGAATTTAAATCTGTCCAGGCTTCACTGGGCAGATTTCTCATTTGTATAAAATATCTGTTACCTTTTTGTTGGAAAAGGCATTTCCATTAAATCAAGCCATGCAGTATCTTAGGTCATATTCCTGGCATAAAGAAAATGAATATGTCCTAATGGGAGATGCTGGTGATGTTACGGCGTGTTGCAATATTAGTTCTAGGCAGACGTTCCTGGTATTTCTCTAGACCGGTTCCATCACTCACAGTCACAGAGATACACATCTGTTTGTGCATTCTTTAGCAGGTTAGAGAGGTAGGTGTCATCAAGAAAGATTTGCTTTTTTCCTATTAGTAAATCAGCAGTTTTTACTGGACAAAACAGTGCCACATCCATCACTGATAAAAGATTGTTTGTTCAGAGCCAGCTCTTTCTGCTCCTTTGAGTTTGGGGAGCCGAAGATCAAGGGAAAGGATTATTTTATGATCTCTGTAATCGAGTTCTGCTCTTTTCACTCTGAATACCGCTGCTGGCACTCCTGCCATAGCAGATAATTTGCAGTGTTGCAGACATTTGGCATTTGATATACTTTTGTATTTCCTAGCTATTTGTTATGTTTATGTACTCTGTATTTTATACTATACCCACACCTGGAGTATGCTTCTGAATTCACTATGGTTTCACATCACAGATACCTCTTTGACCCTCACATTTACACCACTATCAGATCAACATCAAGGTGCACGCTGAAAAACAAACCAAAACGTTTAAACTCATAGTGTTCAATCTAAAGTCAAAGGAACTTACTATTCTTCATCTGTATATTCTTAACTTTTAACTTGGAAATCACTGCTGTCATTATTAGCACTCATCACTGATCCCTGCCCATGAAAAATAAATAACTCCTGGAAAACAACATAGTAAGAGATTTGATTGCCAATCCAAGGTTTCAGTTCTAAAGCTAACTCCAGGAGGGAAGACCTCCTTTACTGCCTTGAACTTGTCAAATTATTTTGCTTCAAACATGGCTGAAGAACATAATGCACTCCTTTCATTTCATATCAAACAGAATTGATGAAATTGCACTGAAAAGATCAAGGCGCAGATTCCAGTCTCACCTACACTGGTGTAAATCCTAAGCGATTGCATTAAATGAACAGCCGTACACTAATGGATTAAGCTCAGCATTGCTCTTGGAAGGAAGATTTCTAAAAAAATGGCAATGTAGGCCCATCACACACACACCTTTCAACCACAAAATCTCTTTTTACTGACAGGTATAGATACTATGCACATACTTTGCAGCATTAACAGCAGTAACTAATCAATCCTCACATTATTCATGCAATGAGTTACAAGGCTGACTTCAAGGCAGGAATATTTAATGCTGCAATCATTAGCTGTGGAGTCGTCTGAGATCCTTGAAAAGAAGACAAAACACAAATACAAAATAAACAGAAAATACTCCTCTGATTTACCTCTGTGTATTAATCAGCAGCTGATTCCTGTGAGGTCCAGAGATCTGTGGGCTCTGAAACTTGGAAGCATAGCTCCTCTGTGCCAGGCTTCCAGCTCAACGCCATTAAAAATAGAGCCATGAGTCATCTTTAGAACTTGCACTGGAAGTTACTGACCCCTGTTTCAGTATCTCTACTTTGCGTACTTCAGCCCCAGAGGAGTATTTATGCAAAAGGATCTGTTACGTTTTAAAGCCATGTCCTTCGAGAGGTACGTGACAAAATGGTAGCTGCAGTGTAGTTAGAAATGCTGCCATCCAAAGACATAATGCTCTGGATCCATGGAAGACAGTTTTGCAAATAGTATATGAGCAATCTTTACATTAGGCCAGGTCTAGCATTCTTGGTATAAGTACAGGCCATTTCTTACCCTCTGAATACGTAATTGCCACTGAAAACCACCTCCTATACTTGTCAGGATAGGAAGGAGATCAAAGTCTTTTATGATTTCTCCCTCTTAGGGATACGTAATAAAATGCTAACTGTTTTCAGAAAAAATATCAAAAAAGGCCTGTACAGTATATGCTCTGACCTAAATATAACAACTAAAGCAGGCACAGTGGGAAAAATATGTTTAGATAATTTACAAGATAAACGGTTACCAGCTTCACTGATCCATATACTCTGTCAATCCAGAATTTATTAAGTGCTTCCAATCCAGATGATATATTTAGGAAATGATGTAGCTCAGCAATAGAAGACCAATGAAGCCCAAGCCATAAAACTACTAGGAAAGGAGACTAAGCTATATGCCATGAATAATATTTACATTCAATCAGAACATCAAGTACAGATTACATTTCTCTTCGACCAAGAATGTGCCACCTTTTGCTTAAGCAATCACTGCACCGACGTGACTTTTAAGAGATAACAACAACTCAGTCCCCAGCAAATAATAATCTATGGAAGATACAGGCCCTGTAGTTTTTTATACTGACAGAACAGAGAGTAAGATTATCTCTCCTTAAAATTTCCAAGCCCATTTAATCATCTCGCTATAATAGCAGATAGCTTTTCAAGTGAGCCAACCCTGCTTTCATAAATTTGATTACATTGCCATTTTGTTAAAGCCACTTAGAAGCTCTTTTAAAAGGCAAGTAACTCATACTGGATCAATATGCAGGTCCCATTGAAGCAAAGCAAGATAGCTGGTCCAACCCCCTGCTCAGGCAGGGTCAGCTATAGGGTGCCCAGGACCCTGACCAGTTGGGTTTTCAGTAGCTCCAAGGATGGAGACCTTAGGACAACCTGTTCTGGTGTTCAACCTCCCCCACAGCAAGGAAGAGCTTTCTTAGGTTCAGATGGAATTTCCAGTTTGTGCCCGTTCCTCTCACCCGGTCACTGGGTACCACTGAGAACAGTGTAGCTGTGTCTTCTTTACACCCTCCCATCAGGTATTTATCTTAAAGGAAAGCCTTATGGCATAAGACATCTGTGCCCAACGTGTTGCCATAGAATTCAAAGGCCAGAAGTAACATTTAGCATTAGTTGATGATGCCTAATTTTAATAAAGCAGTGAGTTATAGTTAAACAGTGATACTTCAAGAACTCTTGCATTAACAAAAGACTGCTGAGACAGAGGATAAACTTCAAATTCTCCACTCATGCTGCTCAGTTGGGATTTTGGCCTGTTGACGCCTTCTAAGCTGTGATCTGAATCCAAAGCACACTGTTCAGCCACTTTCTGCACAGCTAAGTAGTCACGTTGTTTATCATTGCCAACTTGCCAGCAAAGGCCAAAGTGAAAAATGCATTTGGTTGAACGAGATACAAATTAGCAGAACTGCCTAAGAGTCCTTGCAACTGAAAACTTATCAGCAAGTCCCTTGCTTTTCTTTTTATATTGGAAGGAACCTATGGACAGTTGTCAACCACTTGAAATTGTGCAGTATGGCAATAAAAGCAAGATTTCACTGAGGCATTTATATGTACTTTTATGATATTAAAAGAGATTCATTATTACACTCCAGCAAGGCATAGCTGAGATTGTTTGCTGGCTTTCATATGTAAAGTAACTCATTTTTATGTGTTTACAGCCCAAAACAATATAATTGTAATTTTAGACTGTTTATGTCTTGAATCAAATAAAAGGAGAATTTCAGTAAAATATTCAAACTTAAGCTATTTTTCTCTAAAGAAATATTATGGGTTTTCTTTTGAAGAAATATTACGAACTTTTTTTTGTTATCTATTACTACAGCTCTAAAGGATTCTACATAGATATTTCAGAGAATTAGACAAGGATATTTCATAGAGGATCTATCTTGATTTAACCTGCTTTGTATACACCTATCAACCTGTTGAAGTCAGGAGGGAGTTGGAAGGCCCACGAGGCATCATCAGATGAGAAAACAGTTTTATTATTTTTTCTCTCATAGCATTAAACAGAAGTAAAACATATTGCCAATTCCTGGATAGAAAATATAATTTATTTTTATGAACTCCATCTTAATGGTCTCTTTACAGCTGCTGAAATAACGCAATTGCAGACTGAAATATCAGCTGGAGAAGGCAGAATAACAAGAAGAAAGATAAAACCTTAGATCTGAAAGATGGACAAGGGCTAATGAAAGAAAGGGCATTAAAAAGGTTGTGAGGGAGGTAAGTGGGTGATCCGCAGGGTTTTGAAATGCAGTGATAGGTCTGCACTGGCCGTCGTGTTAGCTGAGGAGTTCACATAACAACACAGGAACACCAGTGCCAAGGGCTGCACAAGACCCCAGAGAGGTAGGGAACGTGGAAGAAAACCTCTTATCCCAGGACCAGGCTGGGGCAAGTCTCTTGGGAGAGGGGCTAGAGCACATTGAACATGCTTTGTTAGAGCACAGCTTGTTTATGAATTTCCATATACAACCCCAATGAAGCATGGTTAAGGGAAAGCTCCAAAGTCCTTGCGTGCAATGCACACTGGCATCTCCGCCATCCACAAGTTGCACACCGATTTTTACAAGTGCAATCTCTGGTGACTGACTTTAAAATTTCTATGGAAAACTTACAGGAAACATCACAAAATTAAAAAAAAAAAAAAAAAGAGTCTGCAAACAAAGGAGACAAACTACATTATTTTCCTCCTCTTTTTTTTCTATAAGGTTATCTTTGTGTTCTTTTCTCTCTTGAAAAGTCCTTTCCCTTTTGATTGCATCTGATCTATTGGCACATGAAGTGTACTGAGAGCTCATGGATACTTCCTTGGAATGTAGGTCTATATGTGAAGTACCATGTGTTACGATAAGTTGCACGTTAAAATCTTTTCTGTTGTATTCAAAATTGAATCTCCTTCTGGAAATTTAGCCTATCAAGCTTCACACTACTCTTATCTACTTAGGACACATAAAAAGGAATTGGTCACTTAAAGGCTGAGGAGAACATCTGGTTTAAAGGAATCTAAACTGAGGCGGAATTAATACCCAATTCTTTACATTTTTAGATTCTCTTAATCCCTACATTGTGATGCTTTGTCCTAAAAAGGGTTTATGAATAGAATCATCTTTCTTATAAGGAAATGGCTACATCCAAACAAAACCTTTCTAATGCATTGTTTGGGATTTCTTATGTATTAAAGGGATCGTCTAGAAATGGTAAGTATTCCTTAACATATCTAAAGTACTTCAAAAAATATCCTCTGACATGTAGTCAGTAATTTCATTGCTACATTAATGATCTGTTTGCTTCATGACTGAGCATCTTATAATCTTTGATCTCATTTTGTTTAAACATATCACTTAATGACTTAAAATGTCAATTATGTTACCCTGAGAAATTTATGTTTGAAAAACTACTCACAAATGAACTATAGATTGATGCAAACAAAAACACACAGCTTTTAATGAGAGATGAGTAAACAGATTGTCTCCTTTTGATATTTTCTTGTTTACTCACACAGGATTTCAACATCCAGAACTGGAAAAGTCCCGCCTTGATCAGAGAGTCTACTCCCCACTACTACAAGCAGACACAATAAACACATTTATCATTCTCCATCTTATAATAAGCTGGACTTCTTGTTTTCGCTCCTTCACTGCAAGAAATGTCTAAAATATCACTCTTCTGGCAGCTGGAAGCTTTTGAAAATTTCCAGTGAAAAGAAATACATTTTTCATTCATAGCTAATCTATTCACAATAAACTTGTTCTTCTGATTTAATCAGTTCAATTCAACTGTTCAATTAAACACTTTTTCGTTCCCTGATATTTTGCCTCTCTTCCCTTTTCTGCCGGCTCTCCCTGAATATTCATAGAAAGCAATCTTGTTCCCTTCTGACACATTTCTTTTTTTTTCTTGGTATAACAAGATACCCTTTAATTGTGTCTACTTCATATTTTCATTGCCATGATCATGCTCCAATTTGAGATCATCTTTCTTGACAAGTGACCAGAAATGGCTAAGTCTTTCTGTATTCTTCTATTTTTACTATTTCTACTTTGCCTGACAGATCCCAGAACCATTTGCCTTTTTCATAGCGTACAGGTAGCTCAGAATCACCTTGTGATTAACAAAAACAGTCATGCCTTTTTTTTTCTGCTACCATTTCCATTCTTCTGTTGATTCATACCTAGAGTTTGTCAAGTTCCACTATAGTATTTCACCTTTCAGCATCTTCTCCATGGACTACAGGCTACTGTCTTTAAAAACAGTAGCACTTGACTCACCACGATGTTCATACTGGCTTTGTTTATGCAGGTTTAGTTAGATCCAAACCAACGGAGGGGGAAGTTTCTGCAAAACTGACCCCGCAGTTCCATGAAGTGGATATCCAAACAGAGTCCAGGGTCGCACAGCCAAACCCTTCTTGATTCCTTATGATTGCCTCCTCACAGAAGACTCTGCTGCACAAACACAAGCTCAAACACAGTCTGGCTCTATTACCTTTCTTTGCATCTGTTGTCTAGATCGTGGCTTTAGAAGCTTGGGTAAAATCAGGATAGTAAAAAATCACATCAAAATAGTGGGAAGAGAATTTCACTTCCTGTCCCTGCTGTAGGCATCTAAAGAATTAATTTTGCCAGGCACCACTAATCCAAGAAATCTGAGACTATCTACTGCATGACCTAGTTGCTACAACGTGAATGTTTCTCTGAGTTTCTCCACCCTTACCTGCAGTACAAGGTAGCAGAGCCTCTATTGTAAGGTGAGCAGAGTCCTTTAAAGTTAGAGAAATAGGAGAACACTACTGCAAGCTTTAAAGTTCACTATTTAGGAGATTTGAGTGTGTATGCTTCCAGGTGTCTGTAAATGATAATCAATCAAATGATCACAGCTGATAAATACACAGAAGCAGACACAAGAATAGCTTCATTTGTTGACGTTTCTGGCAATTATTTGTTCTGAATACGGAGAGATGAACTGGCTGTAGATCCAAGGTTTTCTCCTTCACAAAAGCCTCATGATAGAGCAGTATGATTTTGTATTTCATAGACACAAAACAAATTTGCATTGCAAATTATGAACAGTTTTAAAGACTTGTGTATGTACAGCTGCAGCCACATTTGACAAACAAGACAATGTGAAGCACAGGAAGGAATTGTTATAATGAAAAGCTGCCAAGTACTGCAGACTCCTTAGAATATTCATTATTGTTCATGATTTTGTCAAGTCAACAGGGAAGAAAAGTTGCACAGGTAGCAATATCAGCAACACAACCTCATCTTCGATGAGGCTGAGACATAGCTCAGGGAGGATGAACTAGATGTTCACCTTTTAATTTCATCATTAAAGAAATGAGTGAGTAAACCTAATGATCACAGAAGTGAGGGTCTGAGAGCGTAGATTTTACTGAGATTGAATATGCCTCTGCAGATGGAAACAGTCATGCAATTGCTTTGCTCATGTGCTGCTGTATCTGGATTTAAGGCATATTAAGGCTACAAGCAGTCTAGCTGTGCTAGGCTAGCATGAACTAAATAGTCTACCTTGTTTATTCTGTCTGTCTGGACACAGCTAGTGGCTTCCATATGGCTCCTCAACTTTTTTGATTTGTAAGTTCCAGACAGACCTGGGCATCTTTTTGATGAAAGATATTACTGGCATTTTCTCTTTCCCCACTTTTCAAACTGGAGACTAACTTTTGGATGTGCTTGCTTAGACTGTGTTTTGTGTTTCCAAACTATAACAATGCATTTGATTTTTCAGTTTTTGACATCAAAAAGAGCCAAATGATCCTGATCTCTGAAGCCATTATTTAAATTTATAATAATATGCTAATCCTAACTACTCCTTAAAAACACTTTTGATTCTGCAAAAGCAAGCCTGGAAATAGATCCTTTGTAAAGCCCGGGAGGTCAAACTGCACCTCAGTTAAACAAGTTGAGTGATTTTTTCCAGTTAGGTATTCAGGGAGAGACCGCCGGATCGTAAGGGGAAGAACTTCAACCACTGGGACATTCAATCTGTTGAATGTGGAGAAATTCAGGATGCTTTATGAACAAGCAAAGGAGAATCAATGCCAATATTTCTGAATATTTTGGAACAGGAAGATGTAGGGTATACTTGGATAGCTAAAGGGAGGAAGTAGGAATTGAAAAAATTCTTAAAGAGAAAAAAAAAATTCAGGCTAGAGTTTACTCAGGAAAAAAAAAAGGCAGAT
Organism: Nothocercus julius; assembly: GCA_013398735.1. Lineage (NCBI taxonomy): Eukaryota > Metazoa > Chordata > Aves > Tinamiformes > Tinamidae > Nothocercus > Nothocercus julius. The sequence continues at coordinate 1,767,129 of VZSV01000117.1, forward strand.
CAATAGTTGATGGAAAAACAGAAGTTCCCTAGGATTTGCTAATGACAGCTACTCAGGTTCCCCTCTCTCACCAAGTAAATAAATATATATATATATATATATGTGTGCAGCAGCAGAGAGATAAATGGAATGATCCCTAGTACTTTAGTAACAAGACTTCTTAGACCAGTATAATTTTTCAGTTCTCTCTTGACATTTTAAATAAGATATATGTGCTGGTAGATGTTTCAAATTTTAAATGATGACCTACATAGTGTAATATGTCAGAAGAGCATTCCTCTGTCGACATCCTTCTGAATGAGAAATGTGCTACACAGCATGTACTACTAAATGTTAATAGCTCTAAAGCTACACAAATTGTAAATTTATTGAATTGTGTTAATAATGCGATGAATTCTTAAACTATTCACAGCATTCTGAAATGGTTGTAACCTGAGCAGAACTAAAGGTGCCATAACATCCTGAACTGACAGGCAAAAGAGACCAGAGCCAGCAAAGAGAACAAGCCATTCTCCAGCTGGAGAGTAGATTGGTTTGGGGCATTTGGCTGAAGGACAAGGCAACACCTTGATTACAGTACATATATGGTCATATTATTATAGTGCCTTCCTCATGTGAGTACATGAAAAAGTTATGCAAAAGAGAAAATATACTTGATTTTTTTTTCCTATGTTTCAGTGTTGGTATCTCACCCAGCATTTAAGAGACTGGCAAGTGCCTCTGTTCTTTTTGTGATCTGCTGTTTGCACTAGCTTATATGGGCATTTTATAACTTTCAGAATTACCATGAATCTCTTCAGCTAGAGATATCAAGTAGCTCACTCGAAAACGCAGTTCAGGTGAGAGAAGAAATCAGAATCTGCTGTGCCTTCCCAGCATCATGATGGCTTTGGAAACATGAGCAGGTATTGGCCATGATGACTTTGATGAGTTCAGCACAGGTGGCACATGGTGTCTGAAACACCAGGTGAGCTGAAGGTTGAGGGCTTGTACTGAAGGGGGATCCCCGCTCCGCGCAGGGCACTCATGCTGAGTTAGATGAGGGGTGTTAAGCAGCCTGGCTCTGAAACCCGGCCGCTGTCACCCTTGTTCTAATCTTCCCCAGATAGAGAGGCAACATTGGATCCACCTCTCCAGGCCTGATCCCTCCCTACGCTACACGGTGCTTCCAGCGCTGCAGCTCCATCCGTATGGACAGGGCTCCTGCCGAGCACAGCTGGAGCGAAGTATCAGGTTCTCAGTCGCTTATCTGCTTCTGTGAAAAATAAGCTCAGCTGCTCCACTGCTCCACATTTCCCAGTTAATATAGAAAGAAGTACTGACAGGTAGTAAAAATGTATTTTTTGTACTGTCATATAACCTTGAGCACTTCGGCTTGTCATTTTTTTGTTATTTTCATCCTGTCCAGTATGTAATCACACAGAGCAAACCAGATTCACACAATCACACTTCTGCATTGATAATGGGTTATACATCTGAAGATATTGATCGACTGCAAGGAAAATAAATTGAAGTAATACAGGATTTGAGAAAGCTGCTGACTACAGATAGCTGGGTCTACAATCTTTTAGTATACTTCTTTGTTTTAGCTTATTTAGAAACCAGGGAAACTGCAGAAAGAAATTTTCAGTTATTCCAGAAAATTTCTATCCTATTCTAATCCTAACTAAATTGCACTGTAGTACTATTAGAAAATATCTGAAGAAATGACAGCTGTGAGGACACCAAAGCAGACAGACCTGAACGATGCCAGTGTTCCCATGACAGTATCTTACAGGCTTTGGTGGCCAGTGCGAAGTGCAGGATGAGGAATATTAATCAGCAGGTATCATAAGGAGCAAACAATCAAAGATATATATATCGTTACTGTTCACTGATAGCTCTATTACAGGTGTCAAAAAGTGCATCCTCATAGATGTACTCCATAAAAAGCACTTCCCACCCTTACAGGGAAGGCTGCAGCTTATCTGAAGAATGAGTACACTGCACCTCTATCACCTGATCTGGAAACAGAAGATTTTTCTTTCTCATTTTTGTCAGTGTGATCCCTTTGATAGTAAAATTTAGTTAGAAAAGAAAAAAAACTCATTTGAATAGAACACAAAGGAAGCAGCTATAGTTAGGGCTCATTTTGAAAATGTGTCAGCAGGTGGCTCAGCCCTCTGCTGTCACTGCTGTTGATTCTTGGTCTCAGCTGAGTTTTCTAAAGGCAGCAATAATCATCTGTTACTTGCAACTTTCCATGGAGATATTTCCTTCATTTTCCTTTCTCTCATTCATTTTTAAAAACCCTTTGACATATCACATCTTCTCAAGCTCTTATTCTTGATGTCCTTCCTACTTTTCCTATCTCCCTTCTTCCACTCTATGCTCCTCATCATTCATGGGCTGTTGAAGTCCAATGTGTTGATGTCCATAGTTTGATCTGGTACCACCATCTAACTCTAGAACATGATGCTTCAGGGCAAAAGAAGCCCACCAGCCTGCAGAAGAGTGAAGTGTTTACAGGCCAAATAAACAGAGCTGTGGACACCAGGATTTCCTTTGATCTAGTGAATGCTCTAACTTTCTTTGTGATCTCTGCCAAGTCTCTTGATCTCGTTGCTTGTTAACTGGGGCTAATTTCTATAGCAAAAGGAGTTTTCTGAAAGTGATTAATATTTACATCTAAAATGTAAAGGTACACCCCACATTGAGTCAATCCAAAAACCAAGTGAGTTTTTTGTTTACAGGATCCAATTTATTCCATTTCCTATGGAGTAAGTGTGCCAGGACTGGTTAAAAATAGCTCCTTCCATTCATTAAAGCCAGCAGATGGCCATTAATCTCCCTGAAAGTATTGATTCAAACTACTCGTCTCCACTCTCCAGGCCCTTCACAGACTACCCTCTCTCCATCTATCATCCCTCCTTACACAGCTGAAAAGGTGGCCGGCTCTGTAACGAGCAGCTGACAGACACAAGCCAGCCGCCTCTCCTCCGTGCTGCCCCTCACGTCTGCAGGGAGCTGTGCACTGCATTAACAAACCTCTTCCACTTGTCTCCTTTAAACACTCTCCTAAAACTCTCCTATGCCATAAGGACTACAAAACTCGACGCAGTTTTTCACTAGCTTGATAGGACTACAGCCTGCCTAGGACACGGTCTTGTGAAGGGTTGTCTTATCATTCTTTACTTCTCCACCTCTGATATCCCTCTGCTCCAAACTGCAGGGTCCTGTCTTATTCCCAGGCTGCCAGAGCTGCAGTGCAGAGTGTCAGCGCTGTGCGCCATCCAGCAGAACGCGTCCCAGTGTGCTACGGCGAGCTCTGCAGCCAAGGAGAGATTGTTATTAGCTCAGGGGGCCGAGAACTGCAGGGTGCACCACAAAATGGTACACCGTGCCCAAATTCATGGGCAAGAACAGGCCCAAAGTAGTAAGCCTGCATGCCAAGTGTTTTGGCCTGCCTGCAATTTCATTGATACCCATGGCCTAAAAACTGTGTTGATACCCTAGAAATGTTTTCTTTCTCTACCTGTTGGAATAGATGTGTCTCTATCATATATGATAAATAAACTCTTTTGCATCTAGAATTGAGAGGCTGTTGCTTGTTTATAAGCTATGGATTCATTGTGGTTCCTTTAAAACTCTAGACCAGCATATTTGACTAATATATTTATGTCCCTTCTGCTCTAGTTGCAAGATCTTCCCAAAGCCATATGGATATTGCTGAAAGAAGGAGTGATGATGCTACAGGCTCTCACCAGGAAGATGCTTTAAAGATAACAAGAAATGCTTATTCCCTTCTTTCCCACACCCAAATTCCAAGACAAGAAGCTACATATTTTCTGGGAGGAAACCCCAAGGTCATTAGCACTCCATCCCTTACAATGAAAAGGAAGTTTTCCCAGGCTCAGACATTATCAGCAAAAAGAAGTGATAAGGAATCTATATTACCTGAAAAACAGACTTTTCTTGAAAAAATAAAAATTAGCAGTCACACACACACTTTCCTTCCACACAAGGAACCAGAGCCCAAAGCAGCAACTGTCCGTACGACTACCCAAATGCCTCTTCATTTTAAACAAAGTAAAGCAGTTACAGAACGGACGGTCTCTTCTCATCTCAAGACAAATTCAAGTTCATTCTCTGTGAGCCCTCATGCTGTCCAGCGAATTCATTCCAAACATGTCTATTCTCCTAGGAAGTGGCCCAGCAGGGTCACGGTCTCAAAGACGGAACCATCGCAAGATTTTGGAACGGAGCAGCAGAGAACATCCCCTTTGGCATCACACCTTACTTCCTCACTTCATTTAACAGGTTCTTCTTCTGATTCAGCTCCTCCGCGTGCAAACCCCCCATTTGGGCCTCTTTTCCAAGCAAAGCTTCTAGCACAGACCACAGCAATCAGAAAAGCACAAGAGAGAGCACGAGATCACCTGGAACTACCAAAACCCACCAGTGGGACTCAACACCAGAAAGCCATTTGTGCGAATACCCCGTGCTTCACAGGCGTGAAGTGTGAGCCAGCCAAAGAGGGAGGTTGTAAATGTGGGCCTTGTCCTCCTGGGTACAGCGGTAATGGGACTACATGTGAAGGTAAGAAGAATCCCTTTTCAAACTCTTTTATGACTTCAAATTTAACCATTACCCAATATAATGATTTGTAATCAGATGCTAGAGATTTTGCCAGGTGCAAATCGTACTTGTTTTTAAAGTCAGTTATATTTTAAAACAGCAGACCAACTTCTATAACTCAAGGAAAGTTATTTCTGCTTACAAAGTGGCACACTTATTTGATAATATCTAATCTATTAAAAGCAAGGACAGATTGTGATCTTACTTTCCCTTCCTTAAGGCCAGATTCACTCTACTGAAGTCATTATATTTGAAACCATATAAAACTTCTGAAGGAAGGAATAAAATTGACTCCATTTGTCTGTGTGTATTCTAGGAAAATCTAACCGTTCTTCTATCTCAAAAATTACTTTAAATATCTAATATCCTAAATACAAAAACAAACTTGTCATCTGAAATGCATAGCACCAGAAGGGTATTATCTGCATTTTTTAAACAATGAATTCCCTGAATTAGTTGTCATCAATTATACCTTTTTGGTGAAATCCCTAAGATAATTTGATATCTTAATTGGCCTTTCACTGTTAATAACATGGCACAAAAGTGTTTGCATCATCTACTTAATTCTGTTTTGCATACGGTTTCTCCTGTTCCACCCCTACACAGCACAATTTTACAGTGCTGGGGCTGTGTGATGCCCTGTGCACTGCAAGGGTCTCCCTGATAGCAGCCAATCTCTGGCTGATGCTCAGAGCAGATCTGGGGATATATTACAAAAGGCTTAAGAAAAGGTTACTATAATGTAGGGTGCTACAATTTTCACCCATTTGCACACTTCCAAAATGTGCCTTTTAAAGAGCTTAAGGCAGTTGGACTTGTGAAGGTCCCTATCTTTGACCCCTACTTTACATCTGGAGCTGGGGAAGTAAAAAACTTGCCCAAGTCTTGGCAAATCCAAAGCAAGTTTGACTGCAGTATGGCCACTTCTCAAACACAAGGCCTAGGAACATATCTGTATTTACAAATGTGGACATATGGGCGTTTTGCGTAAAAAGCATATTTAGTATTACAAACAATATAGTATTTATAACATAGCTCTGCCTTCTACTGTCTCACAAGACATTTTCCTCCATTACTGGTATTACTGAAAATGTCTCTGGAAGGTCCATAAGATGAAATACTTTATTGCCAATACCATTCACTTTCTCAGGGTTTGGCTACCTAAGACACAAACATCATGTATCACTTGTCACTGGCCATATCACCTGGCTAAGTGACAAACCTGTCTGCTCCGTGATTCTACTTCATCCCAAGTCTCTCTGTGCACCTGCCTGTCACTGTCCTGAAACACGGCCAAAACATCTCCACCTTTGGATCTGAGAGGAAGGTCCCTTGCACAACTGGCTGTTCATGTTTCTTCCCATGTCAGACACAGCTGATTCATCCTGACGGGATGTAGGAAGATGAGGATAATTCCTTGCTTTAAGGACTGCCATAACCTCTGCTATTAGCACCAGACAATACAGGCACAATTGCACAGATTTCCCTCCAAACAGCAATACTGTCTAAGGAGAGAGATCAGAAGATCACTAAGAAGTGATCAAATGAGACCAAACCCTGTAAAATCTTTAAGCTTTGATGCAGCATCCATGGCGAGTGAGCAAAAGTGCTGGCAGGCTCAGATACTTTGTTGGGAGCTGTCACCATTGCAGCTGATACTGAAATTCACTGATCTAGAAACAGCTCAGCAGCAGCAAGGTTTACTACTTGTGCAGCCTGGGGGAATGTGACCTTTGCTTGATAGGAGTGTCTGAAAATACTTTACTGAATGATATTTATCTTGTGCCACAAACGTAGATTTTTTCATTAATTGTGCAGGTTCCAAATCAGGCTTGGAGAACAGGTTGGGAAAAAATAAGCTTCCTGAAAATGAATTTCTCTCCTAAACTAAACCAGACCAAATTTTATTTCTAAAATATTCATATCACTTTGGACAGCCCCTTACTCTCCCTCTTTGGATGAAATTAGAAGTATCTTCCCTCTACTCTGTCTTCCTTTTATGAAAATCACAGAGTCCAAGTTGGAACAGACCTCTGGGAGCATCTGGTTCAGTCTACTACCTCGTTCTGGAAGAAAACAGATATATTTTACTGTATTTGGCTTACACTCAGCCAACTAAACAGAAATATTTTCAGCAGCTCTTAGAAATCTCCATTTAGACCACTGCCTTATTTACTGACGGCGTCGCAGTATGCAGGAACTAGGACCTTGCTTCTACCCATCTTGCTTTGGCTTAAGAAACATCACAGACTCTTAACTCTCCTACACTTTCTGGCATCAGCTAATTGCGCCGCAGATAAACTGAGATGAAGTAGCTTCCTCAAGGCCCAACTCATCACCTTCCTGCCCTTTCCTACAGCTGGTCAAGTTCGCAGTTTATAAAAGTCTCCCTGCATGAAGGCAATATTATCATTTCTTAGAGGCCTAATGTTAAGACTAGTCTATGTGCAAGGCCTCAAAACGCATCAGTTCAGGGGAGTATTTTGCAGAAAGCCATTATCACCTACGCGCAATAAAAAAAAAATGAGTAGGAGAAGCAAGTAGTCTAGTGGATTCTCTTGCTTTCACTCTTGTGCTTGCTTGTCTTTATGGAATAAACTTAGCTAAGTGTTCCCTAGTGATGAGGGAGGTTGCTAAGTGGACCCATCCTCTCCCCTCTAAGTGTTCCTTTCAAGGATACATACCGTCAAACCAGTACATCATGATGATACACTTTTAGCAGTTTTGCAGGACAGCGCCTTTCACTTTCCAAAGTGCTCTGCACAAGCATCATACTCCTTCAGCCACTTTACTTGAGCTTTAGATTTTTGAGTTCGATATGACAATCATTTTTTTAAAAAAAAAACAAACACTATACTTTAATAATTTATATCAGAGCTGTTTTTATAATGTTTCTTGTACTTTGTCTAATACTTTAAAAGTGGAATGTTTAAAAAACACAACCCCACGTAACATTAGAGGCTAATGCTATGAAATATTTGCTGTTGGATGTTGTTGGGGGGCATCAGTCACCCTAGAGCAATTATTCCTGATCCTGCTTCCATTCTTCGTTCTACTACAGGGATGCTTGTGTTTTCAAAGACACTGTATCCGCTATATGAGGAAAAAATACTGTCTTTTCCCTGGGCTTTATTTTTTTATTTTTTTATTTTTTTACCAGGGTCTGTGCATATGTTACTGTCTGAGAGCAGCTGTTACACTTCTTGGGGTCCTTAGGGTTCCCTGAGGTGGAACATGTCCTTTCCGTTCTGTAACAGTTGACGCTAACAAAAGCTTCTGCTCTGGGTGTTTTTATTGTGCCCTAAATTTAACTAAGAGTCCTAGACCCGAAGACTGAAGAAAAACAAGAATTTAAACCAAATTCCTAGTCATCTTTGATTTGATTTGCTTAACTCCGAGTTTGTTAAAAAGGGTGTTAAGGTTATTAAAACTATACAATTAAAAAGGCAATGATTCAATTCTATAAAATAGAGGCAATTATGCAAAATTCTCCTGGATTAGACGATAGTTGAAATGTATTATCCTTTTTTTTTTTTTTTTTTAGTAGTCATAATAAATCCTCAGAATTCCTACGAAGAATAAAGTCTTGCTATTCTAGAAATAGGTATTTTCTTTAAAATGTGATGGTTGTAGAATTCTGGCATATTTTGCTATTTTCCGAGCAGAGGGAAATCTGCTCCAGAATGGTGGTAGTCATGCTTTCTGCTCAAGCAACGAAAGCACAGCATTGCCTGACATACAAACCAAGTAATCTTCAAATCAACAGGAAAGACAGAGTAGTTGGGAATGGGTTATGATCTCAGGATGCACAGCTGGATGAGACAAAGAAAAAAATCAGGTGGCTGCATTAGACTCATGACATTTTTACACAGCCTATTACACCGCAGCAGACCACAGTTCATCCCCCTATCACCAACAGCTACCAACAGCAGATGATCAATAATGTATGAGAAAAATACAAGGATACTGTTCAGAAGGGTCTCTCAGCAACTTATGGATCATGGGCTTCAGAGTAGAAGTCTTTGTAGGTAATATCTCTCTCTATATATATTTCTTCTGTGACTTTTTCCAAATGCTTTTTGAACCCATATAAATTTCTTTTGCCTCCAGTAATACCAATGAGCTGCACAACTGAACTATGTGCTATTTAGAGGATTTACCTTCTTCTTTTAAACTATCTGCCTGCTAGCTTTACATCTTCCCCTTTTGTCCTGAGAGAGCAAAGCAATTGCACCCTATTCAACTTTTCCAAGCCACTCATGATTTTGTATTTTCATGTCCTATACCCTGCAGGTGATTTCACTCTCTCTATTCTTTTTCTCTATTCTTCTTCAACTTCCAAAATTTTCTTGTTCTTATATAACTCTGGTTATCCCTCTCACTTTCTCTTTTTCTATATCTTTTCCAGTTTTACCATTATCTCTTCCAGCTGCAGGAGTCAGAACTGAACATGGTATTTGAGATGCAGCTCACCATGGATATAGGTCGTAATAATGTCTGGCATTTCGTGCTCTATTCCTTTCCTAAAAGATCCTTAAATTCTATTTGCTTTTTTGACTGCAGATGAGAACTCAGATGACATTTCACAAAAAAAAAAAAAAAAAAATCCATTAGTACAGCCTAAGTAGAACTGTTGTCTGCAGTTTTATTCCCAATTTATCCACTCAAATTAATCTAGTTAATTTTCTATTTGATATGATGCGTATTTATTTCATAACTGGGCTCTGGACTGCTGGACTATTTAAGCAAGCATAAGTAATTTTAATTGCACTAATAAATGAAGTCCTGCCTAGAAGAACAGTGTGGGATATACATAGTGCACTATGTACCCACTGCAGCAACACATAAGCTACTTTCCTGTCTTTGAGTGGCATTAAGTCCCAGTGTAAAACAAAACTTGTGCCTTATCTCATTAGGTGATTATTTTGCACGTGTTCTTTAATGTCTGCAACTTAGTTACTTGATTTATCCACGGCAGTCTGTCAAAACCCACACGGAAGGCATATGGAATATACAACTCCCCGTACATGTTGCTGTAAAATGCAACGGTCGGCCAGACCTGCCAGGTCTATCCGACTTCGATTTGATTGTAGAAATCTTCACCTGCTGCCATTTCCTCTCTTAATGCATGCTTTGCTGTCATCTAAAGAGAAGCATGTTGATGCTTGGCAGTGAGCCTACCTCTGCACCTAGACACCTCCAAATACAAGCAGGTAATTAGAGGCACTGCCAAGAATAGACACTAAATTAAATAAGGCACTAAACTTCCACTCATCTTTATTGACTTGCCAATCTGATGCTACATAATATCACTACTTTGTGGCCTAAGTAGTATAAGATATTTATTCAGGATGACTCTTCCACATAGTGGAACAATTGTTCAAATCCGAGGACCAAATACATTCCCAAATACAAGAGATACATATATATTAGGGTTGTACATCTCATCTTTAGTACTGCACAAACATCTCTACGTGCTGCACTTCTTTTCAGTTTCCTGTCACTGAATAAAAGCCATCAGGGCAAGGGTAGATTTCAGTCCTTTCTACGTTTTCTTTCTCTTGTGTTGGGAAACTGAATGTTTCAGTGACTTGCTGGACTGAAAACAGGACTGGCTATATCCAAGACCTCACATGCTAGACTGCACAGACAGTTTATCCACTGCTGAGACATTAAGCAGCACATCTGTCCTGTAGCCACTTGCTCATTATGATATCAAAAGCAGAGGAAACAACGCACCATGTATTTCTGAGTGTCCCAAAATTATTATGGAGAAACCTATAAAAAGTGCATGATCTCATCTTAAAACAAAAAAAATACACACACTGAAAGTATTTTAATGGAAAAAAAGTAGTTTCAGGGTATTTTCCAAAAAGCACTTTCAAAGAAAACAATAATGGACTTCTCAATTTCTCATCTCCGGATTTTAAATTATAAACATAAACATACATATATTTGACAGGAAGATTGACCATTTGCAGCAATGCTTTTCTCTTTACTGCTATTTTATACCATCCAAAAACGTTTTATATAAAAACCCTGCAATACCTTTGTACAATTTAGCAAATGTTTATGGAAAAAAAAATGTTTATTCCTGAAGATGAAAGACGGAAGTTTGGAAAAGAATGTGACATAAACAGTACATTCCTATTACTGAGGGAAATGCCTTCTGGGTGAGTATTACTCTCCCTCTCCCACTGCAGCCAGAGTGTTCAGCTTTTATCTTTTGCTATTCAGCAGTAATAGAATATTTTTAAACATTTTATTATTAAATGTCACAATAAGAGCTAAATGTTTTAATATCCAAAATATCATGTTCTTTTCTGACAGTTTAGATGTAACTCACAATGTATAAAGGCCAGATGGAAAGTAGTCTGTTCAGCCGGACACATTCATTTAATGCGTCACCTACAAACATCTTGAAATAAAGAATATATCTGAATGCCACTGTGCTTGGCTTAGCACTTGGGCACCTGGAGGTTTTATGTGACTATCTTACTAGAGGGAAGAGAATCACATTTCACATACTTCAAAAGGAGAGGTATATTTATCCCAGTCATTGCATCTCCTTGGCTCTGTGGAGAGAATAACACCTCAATTCTACCTACTGCTAAATTCTGATTGTTAAAAAAAAAAAGAAAAAAGAAAAAAGAAAAAAGAAAAGAACAAGTTGAAAGCAAGTTTTGTGCTTATCTAAGCACAGAAAAATGAAGATCTTTCAAACATACGTCTGTGCAATGGATGGGTCAGTACCCTATGCCCAAAGCAGTAAGACTGTCATTGACGACAGTGAGATCTAGAGTGAGCCATGGTGAGCAAGAGACAGATTATAAACACAGTGCTTCAATTTAAAAGGAGTAACAAATTTGTTTGAAAACAGATTCAATTTCTTCCTCCCTCTCTTCCACTTTCCAATTCACAGACTGCTACCTACTGCTTGCCCTGCTGCCACGAGGCCCCGCGGTACCCGAGCCTCTGATAACAGCTACTGCAGGGTCAACCAGGAGATCTTTGGGAACTTTAACACAACTGCTTAAATGAGTCTAAATCAAATCTATTTAGTTGTCCAGAAAATAGGAATTTTTTTTTTTCTGATCTACACTTCAAATTTATGCTGCAAAGGAAATGTCTAAATGTTATAGCCCACCAAATGAAAACTGAATTTAGCTTAATGTTATTCTCAGTGTATACAGTGCAGATCAAAATGTATCTGTTGAGGTTTCTGTTCTCAGACATGTCAAATTCTAAAATTATATTAATGCATAATGGAAAATTTCACAGTTGAAAATGACTGCTAAGAGGAAATTTAAATACTGAAATACCTGAAGAGCAGATCTAACACCAACTGATTTTTTAATGTTATTTGTGTCAAAATGGTTTTATTAAAAGGTATCTTCTTGGATCCTGTCTTTTTAGTTGCTATTAAAAATCTGTGGTGGTTTTCACAATATTTTTGAATAGCAAACTCAAAGCGCAATGGCTTTTTGTGAAGTCCTAGTGCAATCACAAGGGGTGGGGAGGCCTTCAATGGATGAACTTCAGTTAAATTTTTTGGTGCCACAAGTATCTGTCCTTCATATGGTCTATCAATTATGCAGTCCAAAACTGTACTCTCAAAACTTCACAATTTTAAGAACAAATTGTACTAGGCTTGTTTTTTTTCCTCTTGTACTTGCAATGGCACTTTGTTTCAAATCTCTTTGGTTTCTTTCCTTATTATGCATTTTCCTTGGAATAACCTTGCTTAACTTCATATGCATTACAAAAGATACAGTTCTGCCAGTAAAGTATGCCGAAGTACAGTATTTTTGTCTGCCTTCACCTTCCAAGCACATGGATGGGTATTTTTTATTCTGTAATGTACTTGCCAAAAGGCTCAGGTGGGAGCCAGCTGACACATACACCTTATTCTGCTCCTGCACACTGCTTTTTATATGTTTTGGTAGCCTTCCTACAGCAGTTTCTTCTCTCTGATTCTCCTGTATTTCACACACGTAACTTCTTCCTAAGGTTACAAGTAGAGGCAATAATGACGCAGAACTTTAGGTACCTGCCGTACACGTTTAGCTTCAGGAGGCTGACCCACACAATTAGTGCCTTTAGGGATGTTCTTCCTCACTCCCTACATCAGCCTCCAGGTCTGACTCAACTGTCAGAGAAACTGCCTAGTAAGTGTATAGGGTGCTGAGAGCAAACAGCTCGCTAACTTAATATAGTTGATCAGCTAAGTAATGGGAACCCCCCCTACACAGTTCTCTAAATTCAGATTTTTTAACTTTTAAAAGAGATGAGTTTACTGCCTGACTCCTAAAGACCAATATTTAAATATAAAGCAGTATCTCCTGAAAAAAAAAAATTTAAAAAATGTTTGTAAGGCTTGCAGGGCTTTCCAGGTTTATGCAACATCCCACTTCATCTTCCTTCTTCCAAACCACGACTCTGTCTTCAGACTTCACACTGCCTGTTAAAAATTTAAACTGTTGCTTAAATGTTTGCCATTTTGCTGATGAACTCCATCTAACTCTTGTATTCAGAGGAAACACTTCATCTCTGCTTTAGAATAATACCCGGCACCTTTTAAGGCTTACTGAACATTCACAAGGCACATTTGTAGAGAGGGAAGGGTAAGGTATTTTGTATTACAAACTATGTTTGTACTTTCTCCATCCTTGGACTTCCAAAATATTTACTTAAAAGTGTACATGGTCAGAAGTTAAACAACATGATTATGTTAAAATCATTCTCTTACAGAGAGTTTATGCCAGCTCCTTAGTTTGTGCTGTGTTATTAACCTACTTAGATCCTCTAGTCTTTTCCTCAGCAGCCGAACTGCTTGTTGGACTAGTGAAATGGCATGCGGGAAATAGTAGGAATAAGTGCTGTGCTCATAACCACAAAGAATGTAATATTTGAACTCAATATTTCTCATGTTTTACCTTGTTTGTGCTTCTTGCAGTGCTCTGTGATCCGCCCTGTGAGCACGGAGGAACCTGTGTATCTCAAAACACTTGTTCTTGTGCTTATGGATTTGTTGGTCCTCAATGTGAAACAAGTATGTATGAATTCACTGAGGTTTTTCATTACATGTCTGAATTTGCAGAAAATGATAAGACACAAAAAAAGTCTATTTATTTTTCTGTATTTCCCTTCAAAATGATGATTGAATACAGCAAGGAAATCAAAGTATAATATATTGAAGTAATATCCTTGCTAAACTATTTCTGAGCATATTTTTATCAGCAGCATAGCTGTATTATGTAAAAATATGCACATCTATATCAACATTTTCTTCTGGAAAAACAAACAAGCAAAAACCTCCGTATTATTTATAGTAACATTTATGAAATTCAAGGTTGTGGGACTGAATACAGTAACACTAATTTTGAGAACACAAAAAGACAACCACATCTATTTAGAGTCATGTTACTGTGCAATACAAGCAGCAAAAGAGGTTCAATACATAGAGCACCTGGAAGAAAATCAGCCTTCAAGCCCTTCAATATTAGCTGAATGGCAAAACATATACAGTTTCTTTATTGCAGTGCTCTCTCCTGATTTAAATATCAGGTTGCCCTTGACAGGAATATAATTTTATCTATGAACCAGGATAGCTAGAATACTTAAAAAGCAAAGTATTTTAGATGCAAGACTTACGTTGAAAAGAGTGTATTAAAAAAAAATAAAAGGAAAGAAAAGAAAGGGATAGATTCATCCCAGTTTACATCTCAGAGTACCACTGGTTTCGTTGCTGTCATGGAGCAGCTTTAAGATCTGTGTCAGTGGTTATAGGTAACAGATTCTGAACCTGATCCTTTGCCTGTTTTCTAGTGGTTTGCAGCAGGCACTGTCACAACGGTGGCATCTGTGTGTCCCCAGATGAATGCAAATGCAAAAATGGATGGAGCAGCCCTTCTTGTGAAACAGGTATGTGGTGAGAAATCACCAGGCTCACATCCCTTTTGTTGCCCGGACTCCTTACGGCTGGTGTGAGTCAGTGGTCGTAGTGGGGATACATTCAAATCTGAACTCAGAAACGAGGTTTATGAAGACAGGAATAGAATGAGGGCTGCTTAAGTTAGGAAGAGACTGTAAGCAAGCAAACGTGAAATGCCAGGTTAGCAACTTTATATGGAGTTCTGCTTAATACTGCATAATCAAAAAAAAAAAAAAAAAAAAAAAAAAAAAAAAGGACCTTAAAAGGTAGGCTATCAGTATCACAATATTGGGTTTCTTTTGGTCAAGTTCTTGCCTCAATTTTGCCACTCCAGAAAACAGAAAAAATTAGGTTCACAAGAACTTAACCATTCATAACCATTCACCACCAAAAGTAAAGCCCACTGCTGCCTCCCAGGGTTCACACTATTTCTCCTGGCTGCCTTTAATACCTATCGGGTACCTGCAAAGGCACTCACAGCAACGCACACACTCAGGTAAGTCACCTCCATCAGTCAGCACAAAATGACAAGGTGAGGACTGGAATTAGCTATCTATTTCTAGCCAGTTTTGCATAGTTTTGCAGCCTATTTCAAATAGGTTTGGCTCAGACCTTTCTCTTGGGCCCTCGGTGCTAGAAGGAGCCCTACTTGCCTTCTCCTCCAGAGAAAGAGCAACTGTTGAACTCCCCTGAGACCAGTCACGCAAAATACCCAAGTATTCAAAAGGACAGGCATGGGGACTGCCCTAGCGAGTTCCACGATTATGAGGGCATTTTGCCTACGCCACACTGACTATTAAATGTCTTAAAGAGCACTTTCAGCCTACATTACCTTTCTTGGAAGGCGACAAATGTCATCCCAGCCAACTACTCCTGGGATTGCTCATCTTGCAAGTGCTCGTATGAGAGAGCATTCGAGGACACATAAATTAACCCAGCTAAGGTCCAGGGTCAATGATTCGTGTTGCCACTGCTCTGGCACTCTGGTTCCCATCACCTCCTCTTCTCCCTGCCAGAGGTCTGTTTTTCTGACAATACCCTTGGGGAGAGGCTATCAGACTCACTCTGGGGCAGTGATTTGTTGCACTGCAGAGCATATTTTGAGAAGCCTGTTGGGGCTTCCTTCCTTCCCGAAGAAAAGCACCCCCGGAACACGGAAATCTCTGGGTTTATGCATATATTAAAACAAAAACATAAGTTTTTAGCAGATATCATCTATGGAACTGTAAACACTGACAATGTGAACATCTATGAACTAGCTATGAAAATGAGGCACCTAATCCAAGGTCACTATTGGCAATGAATGAAGTCAATTTTGTTTGTTACTTAGTCTTAAACTCATGGCATCAAGATTACAATGTCACTTTTTTTTTTTGTTCTAAGTTGATGTTTTATTTCTCTCTTTTGTTCATCTGAAAAATTGTTGTGACCCTTATCTTTTTTAAACTTAAATTTACTTACTTTATCCAATGAGCTACTGAAGGAGAATAGAAGGAAAACGACTGCTTTAAAATGTCATTCTACTTTGTAAAGAAAACTGTATCGGACACCTTATTTTTCACACAGTGGCTGCCCAAGTAGATGAGTTGATTTCCCAACTCAAACATTTCTGTCAACGCTCAGTCAGGCACCTGCCACATAGGAATATGGAAAGCAGTTTTCAATTCCTAATGCCTGTTATATTATCAATAGTAATAACCACTAAATAAACGGGCAAAGAGGGCTTAGCCAGTGGATTTGCCTGTGACACACGAGGCAGAAGGATGTTGTGGGACTTGGCATTTAAAGGAGGCAGAACAAGTGGTGGTTTGGCTGCACATACCTATTCAGCATCACTGAAATGCCACTACACCGCCCAGTGCCGACAAAGGTTAATATCTCATCTCCAGGTTAGCAAGCTATAGGTAAAAAGGCTACATTTTACTGCCTCCACCAGGGTACAAAACTGAAAGAAGATGAACTATGCACATCACAGGAAGACATCAGAAATAAACTATTAAATTCTGTTTTATTTCACTCGCAAAGCTATGCTAAAACCTCATTGTCATGCTCCTACTGTGACAACGGTGAATAAATGCCGTTTCATTGTACAACTGATCAGCAAAGACAGTATGAAACTTGTCCAAAAATTACCAAAAATATTTATTCTCATGGCAGCGTCAGCAACAAAGATGTGCCTACTCTAAAAAAAGTTAAAATGATAACAGATTAATAGATTTATCTTATATTTACATACAGCTGTGTGCAATCCTGTGTGTTTAAACGGAGGCATCTGTGTACGGCCAAATACGTGCATGTGTCCTTACGGTTTTTACGGACCACAGTGCCAGAGAGGTAAGAAAGTTCTATTTATCATGTTGATAAAGGGTCCATGCTTAAAATATAAACAGAGCCTATATCATTGCCTGCCATGGCATGCAGTATATCCAGAGATTTTCCTTGTCTGGACTCCCTGTGTGCTCCTTTGATGCTACAGTCTATCATAAATCTGCATGAAATTGTTCTTAAAGGTATTGTGAAGGAGTAAGCACTTATTTATGATGGCATCGATGATAACTAAACAATCTAAAACTATATCTGAAGCAAGTGATATCACTAATTAGCAGCTATACAATTAAAATTTAAAGCATGGGTGCTACTTTGTTCATTTTAGTAAGTCTATAGGGTGCCATACCACCATGTAGTGTCACAGCCCAGTAAGAACTTACCTCCAAATGGGCTTCAGTGTCAACCCTTGACCACCCTAGAGCCAACGGGTGGGAGACTTGCAGAGGACTTTGCCTCAGAGTCCTCTTCTCATATGTGACCAGACATCGCTCTGCCTAAGTTAAAGCAGGGACCTGATTTTGAAGCCATGTCCCAAAGGGGGCTCTAACTGAGGCTAATACCATCTTGGGCTTTTTGCTCTGTTCATTTGCACTACCGATGTCAATCTGAAATTAATGAATCTTTTAACAATTCATTAGTCCAGATAGAATAGACACAAGAAAGAAGCTATTGCTTAGGGTTCAAATAGGGTTCAAAAACTCCAGCGCTTCTGCCATGTGCTCTGCATTTTTGAGGATGGCTTTTATATCCTCATTTGAATATCAGCATATAATTACAGTGTTATTAACAAAACTAAATTATTTTAATATTAAAGGTGTTTTTCTCTTTTTTTCCCTGGAATTCCTAGATGAATTCAACTAAAGCACATTTTTGCAAGTGAATAATGCGCACACCGAGGGAGAATTTAATTTTAACCGGAGCTTCCTGGAAGTTCTTCATTTTTGTGTTGTTGTGGGTGAAGGAGAGAGAAAAAATAACACAGGCTCTTTAACCATATGATCTTTCTCTTGACATCTGATATGGAAGCTGGCTTTCAACATCTAGGTGATTTGGAACTTTTATCCTTAAATATTCTGGTTTAGACCAAAATTTGAAAATAAATCTCCATGTATTGTGATATAGGAAGAGAGCTGAAGCACATTGAAGAAAATCCAAGTCCTCAACTCTGCTTCACTGGGAGAGAAGAAAGAGTGCAAATATCAAACATATTTCAAGGGCAGCAGTAGATCTATAAAGTAAAAGACCAGAGGGAGTCTCTAACATAGTCCATGGTTTACCTCCAGGTACCTAACAAAGACCCGTAGGCACTAGGACTGATCCCCAAACTTTTCTGCCAACGGGAAGAGTCGGGAGCCTCCTGTGAGGCACCTGCCCCAGAGCACCCTTTGGAGGAACACCTCTACGCCGGCTGCAGGCCGGTCCTCCAAACAGACCTCTACATTTAGGTACCCAGAAGGTACCTAGATTTAAGTCTCATTAACACCTTGTATGATTTCAGCACATCAAACGACTTTCCTTTCCTTTCCGTAGCTGTTTGCGTTCCTCCCTGTAAGAATGGTGGTCACTGTGTTCGAACCAACGTGTGCTCCTGTCCTGAGGGTTACGTGGGCAGAAGGTGCCAAAAAAGTAAGTTACACTTACTTAAGTAACTTACTTAAGTAACTTACTTAAGTTCCTTCCCTTCACTCTCCTCTGATCTCTGGCTCATTAACAGTATTTTCACCCCTCCATGCACGTTAAGCAGAACATTTAGTTTGGATTAATGCTCTAATCTTCTCTGTTTGTATCACAGCACGTATGGCACTACTCTAGGTATAAAATCAACATGTTAATTAGAATACTGTTATGTCAAGTAAATGCTGGGAATAGAATGTTTTACTGGAATCCTCTATACATACTTCATGAATTTAGATTGAGTAACACACTGTATTTGGAGACTATCTAATTTATTCCATGCAAGAGTTTGGGGAAAAAACTTAAAGCCAAAGGCAGAACAGCTGACTGAGATCCTTAAAAATGTCAAAACATCACATTTGCAGCTTAATTAATACAGTTGGCTAATAATGCTGCAGCCTCTACTTTGTTCTTGTCTCTGAAAACTCCCTCTTCAGCTCAGTACTTGTACTCATATGTGATTCCTCTGTTCTTATGGGAAAACAGGCTATTTTGGCACTTTTACAAACTCTACTGCTCACCCAGGGAGTTTATGGTATGTATGTGAGAACTCTTTTTTTTTTTTTAATATTATTATTATTTCTTAACCAGTTTGAAATTGGCAAAAAGGGAGCCGTGAAAACAACCATTCTTGGCAGGAAGAATCTGTTCATTTCCAGAGCATTTTATGTCTCTCACACACAGAGAAAAAAAGCTAGTAAAAAATTCCTTCCAGCAACAAAAACCGCCTCCATGCTCTGCTCTCCTTCAGCTGAGGGAACCACGACGCACAGCTCTGCCTGGCTGCAGAGTATGCAGAGGAATAGTCTGTTCTGGCAGGAACAAGCTGGAGGGAAGAAAGGAGAAACAACAACAGGAAAAAAAAAACGTCCCTTATGTTGGGCAACTTGTTTCTGAGTTTAGGGAACATTACTAAAGCACTGTTTCCAACTTTAAACATACTGCTGTATCTCAAGGCACATCAGAGAAAATAAGAGTTGATCAAGATGCAGTTCTAGGAAAGCCTTCCCCTAAATGGTCCAGGACTACCAACCTGCTATGTTTCTTTCCCTTCAGCAGATGCATCTACAATATACCTAGGGGTGTATTGCTATCTCAGTTACACTCACATATAAATGAAAAAGTGGAAAATAATTTGCTAGAATGAAGAAGTTCCAGTTTCCAACTCATTTTCCTTAAATAAAATGGGAAAAGTACCACAACATCCATTTCAAATTTCAAAAAATGGTAACACGGCATACAGCTCATTCTGTTTCATTTGGAGTATTGCTAGCAGTGTATAGATATTTTTATACATTTATCAAATAGTGATGATTTACAATGACAAGTAGGATTTTGATAATCCTGTGGCTGCCTTGGCAGCTGATTCTGCAAAGCTGAGCTCAGCCCTGCAGGCTGTGTGCTCGAGTCTTTGGAAATCACCCTGGGAAAAGAATCAATGCGGTGCTTTCACTAACCTCCCTGGAAGCGATGACGGTGAGGAAATGGGAAGGAAAGAATGAGAACAAGAACAGTAGATTATTAGTGGGTAGAAAAGGTTTTCTCAGGATTTAAGTCTTTCCTGTTTGCCTTTAAGGCCCCATGTAATACGTATGTGCACGGAGTAAGAATTACAATTTTGTTCATGATTTATTACTGGCTACAGTAATTATATGGAGTCGTAATATCTTTGCACAAAGTGCAAGGAAAAGAAATACATATATGACAATAGCAAAGCTATAACTAGAAACAAAGTTTGCTGAATATTACTGGATAAGACTGCAGGAGCTCCCATTTGCTAATCATCAGGACAGTTTATCTCCATTTCAGATGAACTCAAATTTGAACCCGTGGCTCAAATCATAGCTCAGTAGTATCCAAAGCACTGACAGCTGCCAGGTGACCCCGTGCTGAGCAATGCACAGCTGGCTTAGCCAGAATGAGGCATGTTACAATGCCGAGAAAAACAATTCCTTGTGAGTGGCTTCCTCATTATTCTAATTGCTCTTCGCCTTCTGCATATGAACTTCCAGCGTCCTTAAGGCTTGTCCACTACTAGAATAGTTTCTCCCCTCCCAGTGCAGCTTCTCCCAAGCTCTGGCAGCGGATCAGCTTCTCTAGGGACTTACTTCCAGTCTCTAATCTTGGAAATGTTAGGAGGATTTACTACTTGACTAACAAAACTGATAAAGTTTGAGTGAGAAAACTTAGGATTATCAAAGTCTGAAGATGTTTCCTGCCATGTATATCATATAGAGCAGCCTGATACTCTTCATCGTTAGATTTGGAAAATACTTGCTGCTTTTGGAAATTTCCAATGAACCAGAAAACCTGAGAAATATTCTTTTCAGAAACCATGATCCAAACTGAAGTATTATCTTCCTGAGCCTGCAGTCAAGGCTTGAAATCACTCTACTTTTCAGTTTTGCCTCTGCTCATCTACTACACTACTCAGTTTATACACAGTTACTTCTGGCATCTACTTATAGTGGTATGAATTGCATTAATAAAGCAAATAAAGCTTTAATTTGCCCACCTTGGAGGTAATTCACACATTAAGATTTCATCTTATCTTGGAACTCTGGTATATGTAGCAGCCTGGGACAGACACTGGCCTTTCTGCTGGGCCAATAAAATACTAATAGTTTTGGCTGCCTGTTTCTCCAGTAGTTAACAGGTAGAAGTATTTCTTTTATCTTAACAAACATGATAGAAAGACACCCTAAAATTCATAACTGAAATAACAGAATAATCTAAACAAATAGTATATTTGTCATGGCACATCTTTACTCAGTTTTAGGTAGGAACAATGTCTAGAGGCAAAGATAAGGGTAAGTTCAATCAGCTTTTTGAGTAATTGTCCCTGGATATTTTGGCAATGTGTCTACTGTTTTTACACATTTCTCTTTCCTTCTTAATATCTCACTGGTATTGGCTGAGAAAGAAAAGCTTCTGTTTGCTTTTGGCAGCTTGAGATTCTCAAATGAAGAATGTAATTAAAACTAAGAGCTTTGTCAGCCCATCAAAGACGTGCTGTTTCTAAATAGAGCCCAAAGTTGCTGTTGGTCTCTTTGAAATATATAGCGGCGTGCCTTGGGTTCTTCACTTCCACTCTAGCACCATTTGGCATGTTGAATGCCTGACAGCTAAAACTTGCCAGGCAGAGAGGAGGCACCATGCCCTGGCCATCCAGGCCTCCTCTCACTGCCTTCGCATACCGAAAAAGGCATTCAGCCTGAAAGTTTCTGTTTGTTCTTTATGCCTATAAACACCGTCTCCAAAAAACGTGTAAATCAACCAAGCCTGATTGGCTGCCAGCGGAGACAGAAGGATTTGCCTGGTGTGTTTACTGATAAATAACTGCGTGCTGATTATGCAGCCCTGACACCCACACCCGCACGGGAGGGTGTCAGAACTGACAATGAAATGGATGGTTATGCATCAGCAGTCGTACAACAACCTTGTATGCTCGCTCACTAAGAATTGTTCTCAATATAATCTGTCTCGTTGAGCATAAAGAGGCAAATGCTGGCAGGATCTCAAAATAAAACGTACTTCTGAATCACCTTTGCATCAAACAAACATACTCTGCTTTAATAATAAAGAAGAGCTACTGTCGCTTTTTTAATTCATGCACAGTCATAATAATCCTGGAACTTTACTACTTTTCATGAGGCTTTCCCACAGTGTTCACATTGATTTCTACCACATCCTTACAAAAATCGAAGGCAAAGAAGCTAGGTCAGATTCATTTGCTCTATGTGTTTTTGCAGGTCTCCTTTATAAGTAACTTTTTTGAAAAGGGAGAGCTCGTAAAAGCTGAGTTAACTTTTCTTATGAAGGGCTGGAGCGAGAGGAAGGGCAGAGAAATGGAGGGATTCACCGGAGCACACATTTATCCCCCCTTCGCTGCTGTCTGCTTCTAGTGAGTCCACCCGCGAGCGAAAAGGCAGGGCCGGCTCCCTCCGGAGCTCATCAGCAAGCAAAGGGCGCTGGAGAAGAGCGCCGAACATCCTCCTCCGCCCTCCCCCGAATGCCAAGCGAACCCGCAGCGCGCCCTCCGATTTCTCTTGCAGCAGCAGCCCCTCTCGGCGCTCGTCTCCCGGCCAAGGCTGCGCCTCACGCGCTGCCTTGCAGCACAGACCACGTTTCTGTGCCCGCGTATTTTATTCTGCCAGGCCCAATCCTGCAGCCTTTGTATCGCATAAATCATCACACTGACATCCGGACTTTGCAGTTTGGAGCTCCAAGTTAGTAGATAACTATTTCTCCATTCCAATAATTCCTGCCAGCAGGATTTATACTCAGTCACAGTGCACAGTGTAACTCACTCTCATTCTTCCAGCTCTGCTTCCCTCTCTTCCTTGTCTCTTTTTCCTGCTCAGTAACATGAGGATTTTATTGCATGAGGGTTAGAAACAAACTGATTCAGAAACGTGAACATCAGGTTTCAAAGGCAACTTTTTGCAAGCGATGCCAGATTGTGAAAGTCACTGATTTCCTACATTCCAGCCTTCTCATGCAAAGTTTGTGTAGATTACTGCCCGGGGAGCTGCACATGCAGAAAGCCGTATTGCTCTAAAAATTACACCGCCAGCAAGTTATCATTTTGACAACTGGCAATATATTCTCAGGAATATCTTCACTGAGTAGACAGGTTGATTCGAGCCATCTAAAATCAGCCAGCTTGGTCGAAAGAGGTTGAACAAACCCTCCCACATAACTGAATAGGAAACAATCCATGACTGTAACCTAAGTGAATGAAAAATAGTGTGTTTTTAGACTTTCACATGTCATGGATGGGCTCATGAGCAACAACTATTTGTCCAAGATTTCCAGTACCCTGGGACATTGGGTGTCTGGAAAGAACTAAATTGTTGCTCATAGCAGAGAGAGATGTAACTTACTGCTAAAAGCATCAGTTCTACTGACAGAAGTAGAGAGATTGGCAGGTCTGGTAGATAGGTAGTGCGGGATACTGACAGATACTGAACAGAAGACATTAAAAAAAAAAAAAAGGGATATTACTATCTTTCCCATTTACCTAAGCACCAAATAATCTTTGCATCCTGTTTGGGAAAACGGGAACACTCTGACTTCCTGGAAGAAGGGTAGAGCCAAACGGGAGACGGGGACTCAGGGTACAATCTGGTTCGTGGCCTGCTCTGCTGGGGCAGTGCCACTCTCTGCTCACGCTTAGGAAGGATTTGTGACAAAACCCTTAGCTGACTTTACTTAAAAGCTAAATTTTGATCATATGCATGCAGCTGGTGCAGTTATTTTAACAGGGGCTTTGAGCACATTCATTTGTCTCTACATTTATTTTTCAGAAAAATTACAAGAATCTGTTTCGGTGAAAGATGAATTTATATCCTAAATAAGAAGCCAAAAGGCCATACTACCCTTTTATTCATTCCACAGACAACATTCGCAGGCTGCAGTTTAAGTTTCACTAGAGTAGGAAATCTAGGTTTTGAGGCAATTTTTTTTCACTTGTATCTTAAAGGCATTGAATAAATGTGTCAGAGCTGCTGCTGCTGTACAGAAATGCATACCTACACTAAAATAGTTTGGATTCCTGAATTACTATATTTCTTTTTTATAGTGAGTTTCTCTGTCAGGATAAGTGTTTTGTTTTCTACTAATTGATTTAAGTAACAATAATTTTTGGTATCTATTTCGAATTAAAATACTTAAAAAACATCTGCTCTAAAAAAAAAAAAAAAAAAGGAGTGTGAGATTTGCCACTGAGAAAAGATGGAGAGCAATTCCGGAGATTAACATTCGCTGTTTATCCCCAAGAAGGCACTGGCAAGGCAATCCTTCCCAACATTTGCTCCCGACGAGCCCTAGTTCACTCTCTAAGGAAGCTAATGAGGCTACGAAGAAGAGATGAGTCCCGTGCCAGCGCAGACCCCAGCGCTCTGCTGCAAGGACGCCGGGGCTCCCCGCTCCACCCGGATGAGGAGCATCTCATTCCTCGCTGGGTTATCAGCTCTGCCACTCTCTGCTGCTCCTTTTCTTGGCTTGGAGCTGCCTCCCACCTCACTGTGGCTCTCCTCAGTTACACTGCCCAAGCCTCCCCTTTGCTCCGTGCGCACAAACGGAACCGGCTGGCACCAAGCGCAGGCAGCGGCGCCCGGAGCGAGGGAAACAGCTCCAACGGTGCGCACGGAAGCTGCAAAAACAACCGGCGAAGGAAAACGGGGCACGTGGGAGCCTTCCTGCGCTTCCCGCTCAGGCGTGACAGGGAAGCGGCTCAGCGGCGCAGCGTACAAACACGCCGCAGCGCTTCACCGACCTAACAAAACACGGAGCATCCCCCAGCGAAGAGAAAACGTCACTAAAGCCAGACACTAACTAGATGGAAATATAAGTTGTGCTGGGTGTCTGCTCTGCTGTTCCCCACGCTAATTATAGACTAACAGTTGCAAAGATGAGAACAAAGTATAGCTACAGTCTCTTTTAAGTTAATAGTGCTGCGACCTGGCTAAAACCAATGGGCAAATGAGAAAAAGGCTTTGCGAATGATCACAAAATATACGATGGGGTTTGGGAATACACGGCAGAATATTCCCAAAATGCACCGTGCATGTGTGTGCCCCTGCACATGCTTATTTTGTTCACCGTGCTTTTCATTCCGAAAGATGCTGAAATATTTCACAGGTATCCAAACATCATGCCATTGTACCTCTAGGAAGAGTGTCACCTGAAAAGTGACAATAGGCAAACTGAAAGATGCAGAAGCAGAAATATTTCTGCCCAGGGAGAGCAGAAAATCTTCTATCTGTATTAAAATGGCAATGTCACTCATTTCCACTGTGCCCCAAGATCTAAGAACCTTGCTGTCACAGACTGCCAAGGCAACTTTCGGAAGGCCAAATGGACAGACCAGGATCCTCTTTAACTAATATAAAATATACTATTTAGTGAGAGTGACGTGACAGTGTAAACAGGATTTCAGTACATCGCATATCGACAAACAAAATTTAGCCTAGCATCTCAGCAGCCTGGCTTTTCAGCAACGTCATTTCCATTTTTTTCTGATCTAATATTTAAATTAATTCTTGCTTTAATAACTCTAATAGGTCCAATATGTATTTCTGAGTATACATCAGAACAAAAGGCAGACCCAGGCAAAGCACTGGGATCATGCTGTTGTCTGTAAGGTCTACAGCTTTTCAGACCACTTTTTAATGTGATGTGTGCTAGGTGATGCAGCGAACCCATACTGAGGGAGCTGCGTGGCAAGGTGACTACGTTAGAAATGCAAACTGCCACCACACCCATCACAATTACATTCACAGCTCCCTCTGTGTCTTGCAGTAATTTGTTCTCCTGCACTGCTTCCCTCAGAGGTTTCTACCAGATTATTTTTGCTATTCAGAAAGGTGAATTTATTGAAGAAGTGCCCTACATTGCTGTCAGAGATATGTGAAGCAAGAAATATGGATAAGGAAACATCGGAATCATTGATCTGGATAAGGATCCCAATTTTAGAAGAACCTTACACAAAACTCTTGAAAACAATTTTGCTACATAAAACAAATTACTTTTCTGCAAAATTTAATCCGTGATTGTAATTACTGACATTCAGTGGCTCACACGTCCCCAAGATACTTTGATACAGCTGGGATATGGCAACAGAGCTAGTTCTTTATTTACAAATCCAAATCAACCTAGATGAGAAACTTCAGAGATAAACAAGCTCTGAAGCTCTGCAGCTCCGAGAGCAACATACGCACCTAAAGCTTAGCATGTGCAAAATTAGGTCTTATTGCCCTTGAAAGAAAAGGGACAAAAAATCTGTAGTGTCCCAAATCCATAAAGTTTTTGAGAGCTATGTGCATTTGGGACCTTCACAGCAGCAGATATATTGGTACATCTATCTCACTAATGATCTGCTGAGCATCAGTTATACCCTCTAAAGGGCAGAATGATATTTTTTACCTGGGCTATCTTCTGCTAGTGCCAGGGCAGTAAAATGCTGTAACAGTGCCCCTGTATTAGAGACTCCCTTTCCACCCAAAACACAGCTGTTCTGTGATTCATTTGTCCCAAGGATTAAAGAGCATGCAGCAAGATCAAATCTTTATTTGGAGCCTAGAAGCATCTAACCAATCATTTCCTTACTGCAGTCCCGATAATGTTTCATTTGAGCAGCGCTGCTAAGATGCATAATGCATCCTGAGAGATGTGGAACCTTGTTTCCAGATGAGCAATGGAACTGTGCTATTTTGTGCAACTGCCAGCCTGGCCCTCCATTTCTTGTCCTGTGAAAAAGAACAGCAATATCCCCCTACACTTTAAGGCTGCAGTCCTGAGATTGTCGCACTCCTACCACTGAACTTCTCCCTTTTTTTATCAATAGGTGATGCATATTGTCTATAAATGTTTGAAAAGGACTAGAAGTGTCAGTTTTAACGCAAGAACTCACTGCTTTGACATCTACCGGTCTCATTTTTGTTCTCAGCTTGAGTTCTGTCATGTGTATTTTCTTGACGAGACCAGTCGATGTTATTTTTAAAGCTGTCCCATGCTCTGTCTCCTCACCACGCCGTGCCTCCCCAGCTATGGCCCTCTGTTTCTGACACGTCGCACCAAATCAAGATAACCACTAAGCCGAAAGGAGAAAGCTAACATTAAAAACAATACGTGCACAAACAAAAGCCAAAACTGTGACTGATCAACTTCCTCCTCCTCAAAAGAGCAATACGGAGATCAAGTTGAAATACGCACTAGACGCACAAAGAAGTCGCTCCAAACCCAATGCCAGCCAGAAATAAAAGTAGCTGCCTGTGAATCATATACAAATGACAGCATAGGGATGGTGACTTAAAGGATAAATTAAAGTGTATATACAACAGTAGGTGTTTTTTGGCTTCATTTCTGTGCTTTTTGTCAGTAACCTGTAGCCTGATGCATTACCTTAGCTGGCCCACACAGATGTTACTGCTTGAGGCTATTTTCTCTCTACCATCCAAAGGCAGAACGCATCCAGAAGCAGGTCAATTTTCTCAGCTTCTACAGGGCAAAAAAAAAAAAAGAACAGTTGTCTTGAAAACTACATCTTCTAATCAACACTGCAGTGTGACGCACTGTCTCCTCATCAGCAGCACGGCTCAAGATACATGATGACAGGTAATTTTTGATTCAGAAAGAAATAGGCTGTGCACTGTCATTGTCAGGAAAGGACAAGGATGTTCAGCTGCTGCAGTGTATTCCTAAAACATTCCAAAGGGCCTCTCTCTGCCAAAATTTTAGGAGCCTGATTTAATATTCCCTCTGTTTTGACTTTATAAAGGGTCGGGAGGAAGCTGCTGTATTTCAACAAAATTAGAAGCCAAAAGGAAAAAGAATTACCTGCTTCTAGGGAGACAAGGTGCAATGAGGTACTTGAATCAAAGTGGCTTAAGTTCAGCAAAAAATATTTTTGCCTGCTAATCCACAGAACCAGTTTGATTCTGAGGGAAAAGTCTGTTTTCTTTTAATCACTGTAAACCGATCAGAAATAACTGCTGGCTAATATTGTGAGAATAAGAGGTTACTCTCGGTTGCTTACAGTAGCTGCAGCAGAGCATGCCCTGAGCTTAACTCTGCCCTAGCTCCTTTTGGTGTTCCCCAGCAGGAAAATTTTGCTTAATACTGTTTACATTTTAAAGGCAACTGCTATTGTAAATCGACTGCAAGAAGGGCAGAAAAAGGAAGACCCTGGAATTGTAGGTGTTCATTGATGATGCTACCTCCAACATTTAAGTTTTTCTTAACAGCTTAAGTAATCTCTGGAAACGTTTATTTTGAAGGGGAAGCTGTACCCTTTGGCTTACAAACCAGGCGCTTTGACTACCTTAAGGATCAATTGAACCTTGGTATTCTGTGGAGGTTGATAAAAAGAGTGGCAGGAAGCACTTCACTGGGTCAAGATAGCCTAGAGAGGATAAGCTATAAAAAGGGTCAAAGAAAGTTTTAAGTGATTGTAAGGTCAAAATACATTAAAACCATCAAAGAGAAATAGCTGCTGAATAGAACAGAAAACTTAGCAGCTCGTGAATGCCTTTCATTACACAGGAGAATAGCACACATTATGTACGATGTTCTGTGCAACACCTGTGTTTTATCTTAACACCCACAGCTGCTTGCTACCTTTATCGAAATCATTCCTCACATAAGATACAACATGTAATCATACCCTTCCTTTAATCTGCATTATCACCTCCAAATAGGTTTACCTTATCTAACTTAACAGTATTTGGAAAACATAAGATCACCGAAGTCCCTCTTCTAGTTTTTAAACCGTGGCCTTCACAGCCTTCATAGACTTGAGGAACTTGATTGAATATAAAATTCTGTGCTTCTGTTCTTAGCAGCAGCTTGGAAATCCTCATGCTGACAGCAAGGGGGTGGATTTCAGAGCTACTGACTGCACCCAGGACATTTTGATAGCACCCACCCCAGAGATACCCTCTCACATTGGAACAAAGGAAAAACATGAACCTGCTTACATCATTTTAAGTAAGGCTAGTCCCCAAGGCAGATGGTAAACCTACCATTGCTGTCTTTGGGTCAAGCTGCTGGGCATTTTTCAGGGGAGGGGGAAAAAAAGAAATCCGAGTCTTTTCAAAGTCATGCTCATGCCTGGGAGAATTAGGGTAATTCGATTTGCTCTCCTAGTGTCTGATAATTTATTTAGTTTTCCTGTGAGAGGCTCTAACATTTTTGTTTGCTATTTTGAAATCAGAGCTCCTCCACAGAGGCCAAGGAGTGGGACTAGTAGGGATCGGAACTAGTTATAATCAACAAACGTTGAAGGCTGTCTTAGGGGCATTGAAATGGAATTGTGTTTAAGAAAGTTAAAGGAAGAGAGAATAAGGTAGAGATGTCAGGCAGAAAAAAAAGAAAACGGATAGATATCACTGCCTTCATTTACATAAATGTGCCTTGTGAGTTCCCTATCCAGAGGAAAAAGTATCTGCACAAGAGGGCTCCTGCCCTTCAGAGCACGTGCAGCCCTGATCCCACACTCCCCACTTAAGTGACTCCCTTAGTTATCTCTGAATTGAACTTCTCTGGATTGAAGTTATTGCCTAAGTGAGGAAGGTCATAAGCAACAGAACAGTGTCAAAGTGCTGTATTTCCATAATGACTTGCTCATTTTGAGGGCAGTTAAACAAACACTCAAATATATCCCAAGCTGAATATCAGTTTGAACTGTTACGTTTTACTCAAAGCAAAACTGGATCCCAACTGTGATTGAGTTCTGCTGAATTACAATGCAAAGTGAGATGGAACAATTTCCCTTATAGATAAACCCAAAATCAGAAATGAATCAAAAAGCACATTGTTTTGACTCCATGTCATTGAAAGAAGGTCAGAAAGTCTGGTATCAATTCAAAACAACTAAGAAAATCTTAATCTGTAATTTTTAGTAGAAGGGAGAAAGAACACAGAAAATGAAAGGGACAAAAATAAGAAGGCCCTGTTGAACACCTATTATTGTGCTTCTTTTTATTTCTTTCTTGACTTCACTTTTTTACTGGGTGAGGAAGACAGTGTCCAAGTTTCTCAACATCTAACAAACTGAAAGATATACAATCTTCTACATACAATCTCAACATCGAATCCCTGGATTGGGGAGAACAAGTTGGAACCGAGGACCCTATCATCAGCGAACATTACAAAGCTTAAGGTCATCTGAATTCTAGGTTAAACGTTACGGTTTGCTGCCATCTTTTTTAAATTCTGAACACTTCAGCTATTTTATAATTGGAACAGGAAGTCAAATGAAATAAAGTGCAATATTGCAGGTTAAAAGCCCTCACTCACGATGTAGGCTCAAAACAGGCAGGGAGGAAGGAAGGGTAAAAGAAAAGATTAAATGACTTCAGAGTTAAGGTTGCCATTACACTTAGAACTCAACTAGGTTTTAACTACTAGGTTGCAGTACTTTTTGACAGCTCAGCAAGAATTCTAGATCCCTGAGAGCCTTAATAAGCAGAGGCCAGGATTAGAGCATGGATCAGGAAAGGTGGGGAAAGAAGGAAAAAGAGGATGACAGTTTAAGGGCTTGGATTCAACCAGGCCTTACAGGGGTGGGTAAGTTCAACGTGCCCGAGGGTAGGTCACCATGCTGGGGGATCCATGAGCCCTGGCACCGAGCAAAATGCAAATATAGCAGCCAGCTGTGAGCAGCAAAGTAGCTCTAAAAGCTGGTAGTGCAGCAAAGGGATAGGGCAAGTGTAAAAGGCCAATAACTCCTATTTCCATTACATCTGCATGATCCCGTTTCTGAACTACACTATTTCTAAAGGTTCCTTCCTGCAACGCTCCTAAGAGACAGGCAGAAACAGCAGACAAGGACTCCAGGCATCTGATTAGAGCATCTACCTATGTTCAGCCTACTTAGTCATGGAACTCTGTGCATTGGGATTGAAGATGTTTGACTTGTTAAATGCTGAGATTTTAGTGTTGGGTTTTGTAAAATACAGTTGACAAAGGCAGGGTCTAATATGCGACACAAAAATTATCAATTAGATTTCTAATGAATTCTAACAAGAAATCATCTACTTTCCTCCAGTTGAAAGAAAAACTTAACATATTATTCAGATGAAAGAATATAGTGTAAAGGTAAGAAATAAAAAATGATCATGCAAAAATGCCACAGACTACTACAGATCTGTTTAGTCTTTAAGCTAGTTTGAATGCTAGAACATTCCCAGAACAGTGTGAAGCCAATCTATTCTCTGCAAAGTCCTTTCTTATCCAAATGAACATTCGAGAATATCAGATGTTTCCAATCAGCAAGTGAGAGCTTTAACAAGGACTTGGTCTGTCTACAGCCAGTACAGAAATTTGACTTGTTTTTTGAGAGTCTTTGTAATTAATGCCTCTCCCACATCTCTGGTGAAGAAGCTTTTATTGGAGATTCCTTAGGACAGCCTCCTCAGAGAGAGTTTATAGAAGCAGAAGAGTTGATAGAAGCTATCAAGCCTGAGTTTCAGATTTTCAAATCCAAATTACTTTTTTGTTTTCCAATTACTAGCAATTTAAGCTTATGAAAGGGTGTAAGTCTCTAGTAAAGTCTTCCTCCTTTCCCAACTACCATGTTCTTCATTTGATCTATATCTGCAGGTGTCTGTGATCCCATGTGCATGAACGGAGGGAAATGTGTAAGCCCAAATGTCTGCGACTGCCCATCAGGTTGGAAGGGAAAGCACTGTAATAAACGTAAGCATCTCTGTTGCCTATCAGACAGATTGTTGTTTATTGCTTAAGCTACTCATCATCTATTGTAATCTTCTTTTAATATTAGAAAGCAATATACAGAATAGAATTTACTTTGCTATTTCAGTAGTTTGAAGAAAAGCAATCTTAAGTACAGGTAGCACAAAATGCTGTAAATATTTGATACTTGCAAAGGAAAAAGTGTATGTGGGGGGGAAATCTGGCTCCGCTTTATGCACCTGTTTTGCATATACTTATGGAAATTCATTTGTACAGTGTTAAAGTATTGATTTTAAGTTTAATATAAATAGCATATTTTATTATACTTTATAAATAAAAGTATATATTTCAACATATGAAACTATTTAAAGCGTACTATAAAGCCTTCCAAATTGATATACTGCCAAGGTCATCAGATATATTTTGGTGCATAATTTGGGGAATGTGTTCTTACTCTGTAATGTTACCACATCTGCCATCAGTTTACTTAAACATATAATTAAAATCCTCCTATTCTAAAATATTTTCATGGAGCATTTTTCCTTATGTGGCTATTCATTATCATGGTGTTGACAAATAAAATGGATAAATTTAGAATCAAGATGACAAGCTATACACAAACTGGATTGAAATACTGGCTTTTTACCCTTTGGGTCCTGGTGGTAAATACAGTTTCAGATTCGTGTTGGAATGAATCATAATATATAAGTTCTTAAATTCTGCAGGAAGTCTGTGTCTCTCACACATGCACACAAAAAAAATACAGTCACTCAGTATTTCTGAATGAATGATGTATACAATAAGCATAGCAAACTCTACTATGATTCTATTTATTTAGAACATAGAACACATGCATATAGCATATGAACGTTATCACCAAGAGGTGGAGAACATTCTTAGTTGATAGTAAGCACCAGGAATTGCAAAGCTGCTACTGGTTAGTAAGCAGACAGCTATCAATGACAGAATCTTAAGGATAAATAAATACCAAAAAAAATAAAAATTCATTTTCTGATGAATAGAACACATCACTAATTTATATGGAAATCAGCCATATGACCTAAAACTTTGCATGTTCATACGTCACTCTTTAAGACAGCTCTTGAAAGCCTGTATACTTTGTGTACATCTTCTCATATGTTACCTGTCCATCCACGCAGCCGTTTGCCTGCAGAAGTGTCTGAACGGTGGTGAATGCATAGGTCCGAACACCTGCGAGTGCCCTGGGGGGTGGAGAGGAGTGCTGTGCCAGACGCGTAAGTGCTGCTTTATGTACTACTGTTTCGAAGCCACGCAGAGTGCACCAGTGCACCAGGCACATTTACACACTATATTTTCTGCTCTGTTTACATTATACGTAAAAGTCAACTCTAAAAGGATTAGCATCTAAACTCTACTTCCTATTTGTCAAAACTGTCTTATTCTGTGACTAAAACTACTACTTTCAAAGACACTTCTGGACTCAACACAAGCAAGAGAAAGAGAACTGAGTCATCATTTCCTTTGGCAGATGCTGAGTTTGGCTTGTGAGACAAAACTAGTAGTCTTTAAACTATGACTTCAAAGCAAAGTAAAAAAGAGAGGTCAGAGACAAGAGGAAATGGATTATCCCAATCTGCATGTCCAACTGGAATTAAGGACGTAAAGTAACAATATGTATTTGTAACCCAAGAGCCTGATCCTGTAAATGCTATGCATTACTGACCACTGAGATGGGGGAAAAGTACTGGCATGGGGAGGAACTGGAAGGCCTGGAACAGGAAGAGATCCATTTTTAACTACTGCCCACAGCATCACTTCAGTTTGTGGACGTTCTTAGTCTTAGATTAAAATGGCATGAGGAAAGGCATATGAAGGCATTATCCTTCTCACACTCCAGACAGCATCATTACCTATGGAAATCCTTTTGTCATTTAAATCCCTATGGGTGTGTGATTGTTTCCTGTGTCACCTGTCTTCTAGTTCAGCCATTGCAATGTTTAAAGGTATTTATTAGTTGATGATATATTCTTGATTCACTTTATTAATTAAAGAAATGAATAAATTGTGCTTTTTCCTCTGAAAGGCAAGTAACACTTACTAACAGTTTTTGCTCCCTATGCAAACACACAAGCCTAGAAAATTTTTCATATATTTATTTAATCAGACCCCTGAATCCTTTGCTCCAAATCTGTTCACTTGACATTCACTCTGTTTCCACTATTTATTCCTGTGTTTTCACTGTATTGGACAATGTAATCAGCTTTTGTCCAAAAAGAAACTCCTGAAACTCCTAGGTCTCACAGAAAACTCAAACAAGCACCACGTAGTTGGAATTTCACTATTTTTTTTTTTTTAACAGAAAGGGAAAATACTAGTGTCAGAGAGATTGGTTCTTATAATGTTGCTCTAGGGTATTCAGATTAAGACAGGGAGGAAGCAGTAAAAATATCCTCCTCGTCATGCCCACAGGTGTTAGGTAGGAAGCAGGTTTTTCATAGAAGTGTAATAAATGAAAGCAGATCTGTGCTCTTGTATTTTAACATGGGACTCTATTCAGCCAAATCCAGAATTTGATTAAAAATATGTATTTATCTGTCTAAAGATTATGAGCTTTCTGAGTGCCCCATTTTTTCAAACAATTGCTCACTTTAGTCAGCGCTCTGGCACTGACGAGCAGCTTGCGAGCAGCAGTGCAGAGGCCTGTAAACAACCTCTGGGTACCAGAGCATCCTCTGTTCTTACTCCCGTATGGCTCTGGCCAGCTTTCTATCTCCGGGCTCCACACAAGCAGGAGGC
This sequence comes from Nothocercus julius, assembly GCA_013398735.1. Taxonomy (NCBI): domain Eukaryota; kingdom Metazoa; phylum Chordata; class Aves; order Tinamiformes; family Tinamidae; genus Nothocercus; species Nothocercus julius. The sequence continues at coordinate 1,801,660 of VZSV01000117.1, forward strand.
CAAATCCATGCAACCTGCCAGGAGCAGCGGCATTCGAGCATGGAGGCACTTGGCTCATCACACCATTCCTCTTCGCAAATTGCTTTGTCCAAACACTTCAGCCTCTGAGCTTTCGCTGTGCTCTGCATCCTCTTTCTCTGTGTGTGTGTAGGATAAAATTTTCTTCTTAGTTATAGCATCCACAACAAGGCCATGTTCCAAACTTGTACCACTTTAGCTACAGACTTTGGCTGTTAAACTTAATAATACAGCAAAATGTTCACATTAAGGCATACGAAATTAATAGCAACACATCATTCAAGATAGTATCATTATGTGTTTCTAAATAATTTCTAATGCAAAAGTTAGTCACTGGGGGTGGTTTGTGTCTTTGGGGCTTTTTCCCAGGAATAGGAGGAGGTTAGATAGTCCTAGCTTTAGCTATTTAGTTCAGGGTCTAACCCGCCAAGGCCTACGCCTGCACTGACTGTTGAAGAAGATGTTTGAAGACAACTGTAACTACACCTGCCACAAGAAAAAAAAAATTCTTAAGATTTCTCTAAAACTAGAAAATGCAAAACATGATGTTCTCTAGTTTTAGGTCTTGAATAATTAATATGAAAACTTTTAAGTGCAAATTATGACTCCCTACATTTCTGGCCAGCTTTCACTAGAGAAATCCATCCAGAGATCCATAGCACAAGTGATGCTTCAACATTTCAGCTGGCAATCCCACTGACATTAATCTAGGGCAGGTTTTCAGTTCGGTTGTATTTAAGATTAGCATTGTCCAAATCAGAGTGACTGTCTCTCTGAAGAATTTTAAAATTGCTCAGAGAACCCTCGACTCTGTTACTAGATGTACACATCACAGGTGTCTTTCAGCTAATGGATAAAAGAGCTTTCATCTAATATAGAACAGTTCAGCTGCATTTTGGAGTTGCAATAATACAAGCAAAAAATTTGCTTCTTTTGAAGTGATGTGCAATGAAATTGCATTTCAGTTTAAAGCAGTGAATTTTGAATTTCTCAGGATTGTTCTTAGTACAACCAGTCAAAGTCAAAGCAACACTCCAGTAACATCTGGGCAAGCTGCCTCCCAGGTTCACCAGTCTCTGGCTACCATTACACTGAAGAATTTAGCAAGGATAAATGCAGGTAAAGGGACTTTTAAGTGATATTGTTGCAGGGGTAATGGATAAAACAATAGTCCTTTTCTATCAGACTGTAAAAAAGAGGTCAATCAACAGAACAGTTTTCTTCCCTAGTCATCTGTAACTGCACTGAATAGCTTCTGAAAGAGAACCAATAAAATAGGTCATTTGTCCCAACAAATAAGGTATACGGTGGGATACACACATTATCTTTAACAAATAACTATGACTTTGATTGTCATAGTTTAAGGATTAATTGTAAAGCTTCGAACTGTACTGCAAATTTTGTGAAATTACTTCTGGGAAAGATAGGCTAAAAGTTACGTTGCTTGAAATTTTCAGCACACCTTAACTACAGAAAGTAGCAGCTTCATAGATTAGGACATATCTGTTTCCATTATAAGATTTTTTCTCTTTGACTCTGTCTTTGGCTTTCATTACAGCAGCACAGACGTTCTAAAAATTCCCTCCTTGAAAACACAGAAACAGTATCATAAGATCACCATGTTTTGCCATTACAGATTTCCTACCAATTTTAGATTAGATACCCATTCTAAAGCTCCATTCCTGTGGCTTCTCTCTACCTCCTGCTGTGTTAACTCACATCTCTCTTTTTCCTGAGCTGGAAAAGAAACATTAGACCAAAGCGGTGAAGACCTGATTCTGCAGTCTGATTCCCTTGACAGATTTAGCTAAAACATAACCCTAAGTAAAGTCAGAAGGCTTCTGGCCAGAGATGTAAGTCTGTTGTTAAGGATCAGCATGCCAGATCAAGGTATAATTCTAATAATTAATTATAAAGTATAAGAAGGGTAGAGTTGTGAAGCATCTTTATCATTAAAATTCATGCTGCTGTCTTCTGTTCTAATATTATTGAACACATACTGGCTTCTCATTTGCCCTTCAGAATATCTTTGCTTTATTTGCATGTTATAAGTGTCAAGCTTACAGCCTTACAATTTTCTCAACATTCTTGCTCATTCTCTCTCTGTCTTGAACATCTCAAACAGGCTGGCTTCTAGTTTTCCTAGGTAACCCTTTCAAACCTTAAAAAAAGAAAAACCTTTAAAAAGATTGCCATTTGCATGCAAATCGTAGCTCTGTTCTTTTAGCACTCAGGGATAAATCTGTTTTTGTAAGGGGCATTTATTGATTATAATTTTAACACAGCTTAGCTTATTAAGTGAGTTTGCTGAATCTGTACAGGATAATGCAGAAATAGTTTGTGTCATTCTTAGCATTTAGTGCCTTAGCATCCCTTGTAAATACATTTATGAAATATTCATTTGAATTTCAGCTATGTTATTATCATCTTTGATTTCAATTCCAATTTTCTTCCAAAATGTTTTTTAACTTTTCTCTTAACTGAGCTCTTTTTTTTTCCCGAGCACTATGGCAGGAAACGGTGTGTAGGGAGGATGAGACAAGAAGTTTACCCAAGAGCAAAGAGGGAAATCTTTTCCCTTTTTTTTCCTTTGTCGGCATCACCTGAGAAACAAAGAAACTACAGACGAAAAAAAAGAAAAATAGAAAAAAGAAAAGATAACTAATTTAAAACCCATTCTGCCAATGCACACCAGAGCACCCCTAGCTGTTAGCTTCTGAAAATCTTGTTTAAATAATACAGTATTTTTTACTTTTTAAAAAATAGCAGAAAGAAACCAACTAGCTCTCACGCTAGGAAGGCAAGTCACTAGCTCAAGGTCATGAGCCTGGCAGCCGATAAAAAGAGTATCAGAAGGTTATCAGCATGTCCAGGTCTTTGCATGTTTTTGTTCTGGACGTGGTAAAGGTCAGTAGCTGTGAAACAGGATAAATCCTTGCTGGCTGACTCATATGAGCAGTGGTTTACCAGGGAGTTCACATCTTCTTTTAATATATACAGATTGCCTGTAAGTCTGGTTCTTCACCTCTTTCCTTTAGCTATAAAGCTTGAGCTTAAGTATATATATTTACATTTTAATATTCTTTCATACAGTAAAACCATTACCCTTTCTGTGAGGGTTAGCAGTTATGATAAGTTGGTAAGGTTGGCAACACATTTTTCAATAACATGGTAGACAAAAAGCATTAAAAAGTTTCAGATGATGCTTAAATAAGCATAGATATAGGAATCATTATGGCAAAATGACAGCTTTCCTCTGGGCTTTCAAGATCACAACAACAATTACAGTAACTTTTCTCTGAAAATTACATTTGAATGGCTTAGGATCCCACAATAGGCTCTCTAAAGAAGTCACTGGCCTAACTCTCTCTCTCTCAGACTTCAGACCTTAATGCAAAGAATTTACTTTTTATATATATATATGTATATCCATCAAAATCAGAATCTGAGACTAACCAACTGAAATTCTGGAAGCTGCTACTTCATCCCTTCAATGTGTTGAAGTTAGTTTTCCATGGAACTATCTCTTGTAGTGATATATTACAGCATTTCAAATCTGATGGCTTATTTTGCTTAGATACCATAATGGAAGAGATGGTATCAGAACACAGACATAAATATACTTTTATTTTTAAATCTATCATATTGGTGCATAGTAAGAGACCTCCTATATACTTCCACCAGACACGAAAATGAAAGAATCCAGCTGCTGATCCACACCTGACTGATTTTGAAGCCATTGAGTTTGACTCTTGGTAACTAGGAAAGAATATTCTGGCAATTTTAATAGAAAGTTTAACTCATGAGATCTAATTAAAATAATATGACGTGTGTGTTCTTCTTGATTTCATGCCCTATGAATCAGCTGTTCTCTTCTCTCTGTGCCAAAACAATGTCACAAGAATGCAAACTGCTAATGAGGATGAAAAACTGGCTAAGGTTGGAGTAATTCAACTCATTACTTTCCATAGCTATTTTTTTTTCTTAAAAAGGAGACTGATTCTTTTATTAGCAGAAAATCTTCAAATGGATGGCCCTCTATAAGCACACTGCTATTGTAAGTAACATTAAAAAACATTTGTTGGATCCTTTTTACTTAGAATGAATAACCCATTACTGATAATGTAGGGCCATGCAATTGCATTTCCTTTCGCCCTGGTTTCCAGAGATGTGAAGTATACAGTTCATGAATATCTCCCTTTTATTTATTGTGACTCCATCACCTTTGTCGGTGCATATTTTTGCTCTTGTTTTATGTCAATTGGAACAAAATAAAATCATTTTTGGCACAAATCTGACCAACTATCACTGCCCAGAATATATCTTGGCTTTCAAAACAGATCCATTTCCTACTAAGCTGAGGTGATTACCTTGGCACAGTCTTCTATTCTCCCATCATTTAGAAGAGAATAAGAATTAAGAAGGAAAATTCTAACATAACAGACACATAGGCATGAAATGATAAACAACTGCTAAGTCCTAAATATTTTTTCTAATTATCCTTTTCTCCACCATATGGACATACAGAGTCATAAGATGTTTCCTCACATCATATTCATCCACATTTCTATCCTTATTATGAACCTTACAGTAACTGTATTTATAAACAACTTTATCTTTCTTTTGTAGCACTTTGTGAGCAAAAATGTCTGTTTGGAAGCAGGTGCATAAGACCAAATGTCTGTGCTTGCAGAAGCGGCTATACTGGTTCAGCATGCGGAGAAAAGGTAAGGTTTGGGTCAGAAACACCGGATTCTTGCTTTAAGAGGAATAAAAATAACCAAACGGATCTAAAATAGTTAACAGGAAAATGAATTAAGGTCATGTTAACCATATGAAAGATGGTTACAGATAACACTGTATCCATGTTCCATATAAAGTCTTCCCTTATGGAACAGTTTTACACTTCCAGTAAAAAACTCCACAGAAGTTGTGTCTACTTCAAGAGTGTCAGCCTTATACACTTCTCCTTTCCAAACCCACTAATCATCTGCACAGTAAACTCCATTAAAAATGCCCTGGTTGTAGCCCAACTCAAGCCTGGAAGCCTTTCTGAACTGCAAGGCCCACCCTACCATACCCCAGATCATGTGCACCATACACCCCATATACCCGCTGCCCCCTTACATACCCCCACCACTTTCCTAACTTATCCTCTTGTTTGCAGGATGAAATTGCAGGCCTTGCGCCCAGGATGCTGGGCAGCAGCAGTCACTCTTGGTCACTGCTCTGACAGCTCTTCCTCTTGCCGTAGGAACAAACTTTTTTGTGCTTTTTATTTTATTTCATTTTTTAAATAATAAATTAAAGCACTGCTGCACTTACCCTGGACATCCTCTGTGGGTCTAGATTCGCCCCCACACCTTGGGACTAAGACAAAACCTTCCTTCTGCCCCGTCTGCTGTGCCTGAGCCTTGCACAGTGCTGTTACCTAGAATTCCCACTTCTGTTTTGAGGACTGCTTTGCTTCATATCACACACCCTGTTTCTGAGACATTCTTCTCACTTCCACAGTCACGGGCATTAAAAACATTTTATATCTTTGCCATTGTGAAGGGGGACATTTTTAAGAAGCAGCGTCGTCCTTCAGCTCAAACAGAACTCTGTGGGAATGGGCAGGTTGCCCTGTCATTTATCTATACCGAAATGCTAAGAAAAAAATCAACACCTTTTCATTGCTATCACACAATGCAATGAAAGAAACCATTAAAATCTATTCAGATGGTCACTCTATTCTGTTAATGATAATTAGATTTTAATATCAAAATTAAAGTCCTATATGGATTTTCTTAACAAGTACATTCTCATATTGAATTACAGCTCCTACATCAATAGTAAAGTACAGAAGATGTAGATAAGATGAGTAAGTGCTGCAATTTTCTCTATATAAAAAATCTATTAAATAGCTTGGCTGTAGGCTAGGAAAACTTGTGTATTTTCTGAAACAATTAATAGAAGAAGACCAAACAGAAACAGGAATAAGTGAAGATAAACTAGAATTATTGTTCACAGGTGTTTGTATATTCAGAGGACTTTCCTTTTGTATACTGAGAGATGCCCTCTTTCATATCCCCAACCCCGATTATTGGGTTTGTTTTAAAGCATTAGTCTAGTTGGGAATGGCTGAAGGGAGGTATGTGGCTGTCCACAAGCCAGGTAGAACTTTGCTGCACTTCACAGAATATATCAAATCAAATACCAGGCTTCCTTTTACATATGAGCAAGCTATTACATAGAAAATCAGGACTGAAAGGAAAAAAAGAAAGTAGAAAAAGAATCTGCATATTACATAAGTCTAAAATGCCAAACTATCAATGATACATATAAATGCATGGGTCTCTACGGCAATGATTAAGCTCTTAGTTTCTAAGCTTGTTTGAAGCAATTTCAGTTCATAAATGAAATACTGATGGTTGCGCTTCCACAAAACTGCTCGTTTTGATGTGAAGATAGAAAGGTTCTGAGTAAAGAGAATTAATGGTTTTCCTTCAACCTGTGATCCTGGTTCAGAGTTAGAATCCAAGTTAGTTCTACGTGGCATCTCATTTAAATTACACAGTTTACAGTATGGCATATGAAACCAACTGAGTGAAGAAGATAAGTAATTGTTTCCCTCTTCAAAAAGTCAAAATTATAAGATATATTGATAAATAGAAGCTCATTTACCACCACGGTCTAAAATAAAACTTAAGAATAAGAATTCATACTTGCATATTGTAGAAATGTTGAGATGATAGGCTGCCCAACAGTTAATGTATGAGACAGGATCAGGTATAAGTAAATAATATGAACAGGCTTTAATCAGTTTCTTCTCCAAACCTGTTAATTGTGGAAATTCCACAATTTATCTAAATAATTTGTTCATGTGTTTGACTACATAGCTAGGGCATGTTTTTGTTTTTCCATAACACTTAATATAAAGCTAATCTGCTGCAAGTTAACCTGATACTACTTGGGGTAACTTTGATAGATACAGAGAAAAGTTTTCACAGTCCTTTTAATAACACCTTTTTACATATGGAGGACGATTACAATGTCCCCTCCTTGATTTTCTCTCATTTTCCTAAACAAATTACATGTTAAATCTTTCATTCTGCTGGTTTTCTCTGAACTCTCTCTGCACTTTGTTGCCATGCTTTTTAAAGTGCCTTCCTCCACCTGAGTGCCAGTGCTGACTAGAGCAGAGTAGCTGCCTCCCGCTTTGGTTGCTGACTCTCGTTAACACACTTGCAGAAGAGATTTACATTTTCTGCTACAGCACTGTAACCAACTTCCACAATATTGATGCCTTAGCAGTTATTTCCCATTTGGTATTTGTGTAGTTGACTTCTCTGCTGTAAACACTGTCTTTATTGTCTTTATTTAATTTTATTTTACGCATTTGAAACCATTTCATCCATTTATCAGGAATATTTTTAATTCTAAGCCTTCTTGCACTGCCTCCAACTGTGACATTATTCAAAAATCCCATTGCCTAAGACATTAATGAAAGTAATAAATAGTAGAAAAATCAGGGCCTATGGGTACCAATTTTGACAAGAGACTATTGATAAAATTATTCTTTGAGAGCGGGTTCTCAAACAGATATGCCTCCCTACTTATTTCATCTAAAATATACTTACTGTCATGATTGTCTGGAGCACGTCAAAAGTCTCCCTAAAGAAAAAAATGTGTCTGCTCGTGGATACTGACTGGCTGTTTTTTTATTACCTCCTTATGCTTGGGGGGCTTATAAATTGATTATTAATTTGTGTCAGCATCCTTCCAGATACCAAGATAGGCTGCTCAGTTTGTCTTAATTCTTCTCCATTTTTTTTTTTCTCATCTGTAGATATATATTACATTTACTCAACTATCTGTATCTTTCAGGAGTTCTCCCAGTTAATTACTGCTGGTTTAGACACTGCTTCTTTAAGTACTCTGGCACAAATTCTATGAGGTCCTGCATTAGCTGCTTCATGTGAAGACCCACTTATAGCCTAGGACTTCCCAGACGGGTAGCCAATGCAGAGTAGCAGACACCTCATAAATTCAAATCCTAGTTTATTGCACAGTCATTTCACTTGCAAACAGGACCTAAATCTGACTTTTCTGAATCTAAATATTCATTTTTTTCCCTATTTTCCCTTGCATTTCTGTTTCCTTGTTAATTCTAATTGTGTTAAACCTTTGGTTACATTTAACCATTCTGTGAAGGCTGATGAAGAAAAGGCATGAAACGTGTTAGCTTTGCCTGTGTCATTTGCAATTTTCTCTCCCTGCTAGATTTACCACTATGTTTTGCTACAGGAGTTACAACTCACACTTTGCTCTGTTTCTGTTATCAATTTTCAAATACAGGAATAATACAGTAGTAGTGACATGTAAAATTTGTCCAAAACATGGATTAAATTGGAGCAGAACAGCAGCTGACAGGGAGGTTCTAGGTGGCTTCACCTGCAACTAACTGAATCTTGCCACCCCATTTTCCCAGAGAAGGAAATGTAGGGTAATTTCCATATATTCCATTTAGGGGACTGTTTCCTCCTTTGGAATTAATTACCAATCTTCAATGCAGTCTCACAAAACTGGAGCTAAAGACCGATTTTCAACAGTATTTTTCTCCAGAGTATGGGTTGAAAATACTCAGATGCTAGACATATGGAGCAAAAAAAAAGGCTGTGCTGCAAAAATCTTCCCCCCAGAAAACCCACAGCTGTCTGGAGCCTGGTTTTGCCAGAGCCTTTGGAAAGCTGGACAGCCTATATTCATTTAATCAAGTTATTCCCTTGCACTGCTGTAATCTTCAATATAGTTCCCTCTTGTATAGTCCACATTCCTGGAAGAACAAAATACATTCCCCCAAATTCTTCATCATCTACATCCTAGTTCTCACATTTGTATTGCCAAGTGATTTACAATTCATTTTCTGACATTTTTGGTTTACTTTGTTTTGGAGTCCTCCTAAACAGAGCCTGCCAAAAGCATTCCTCAGCCGGCTAATGAACTTGCTAGAATGGCAATCACTCTCTTAGAAACCGTTTGCGTATATTTAATTTGTATCGACTCTTTGAGACATCCGGATAATTTAGCAAGTTTCATGACAGACATGAAGAAATCGCTCCTGCTGACTTTTACATTCAGAACAGCCACTGACCACACCAGGCAGTTCTCCCAGGGGAACCACAGTCAGTAAAACTTAGTTGGAGTCCCAGAGGAGATGAAGATATCTGGGCTATAGGGATTTCTACAAAAACTTGAAATTCATGTTGCTACTCTTGTCCTATCTGATACCATCATACTTTCCTTGTTTTTTTTTTTCTCTTTCTAAATAGATTAAAGCAACAGAATAAATTAAACCGACAGAATTAATTAAATCTAAACCATGTTATCTAGTTGGATGTAAATGGTAGATAATATTACACTAAAAGCTATCATGATGTTTTATTTTCTCAATAATACTTTAAATATTAATGCACTAGACTTGCTTATCTGCTGAATGTTTATTCTAAGGGATACATATACTTAGCACTCTAGCCCTTTTCAGAAAATAATAATTAAAAAGACAAAACTTTTATCCGTTATTTTTAACACTAGAATTTACCAGTAAAACGTATAGGAAAATATGCCATTCATTCTCTTACAAATAAACTTGGTCACTACGTTGCAAAGACTAAACAAATTATTGATTTCCGTAAAGCCTAAAAACACAGAAGAATGTTTTTAATAAGTAATGTCTCATACTACGCACCATTCTGCTTCAGCTATTAACCTCAACGCCAGTGTTACTTTGCTCCTGTGTACATCAACAGACATTAAACAACAATAGTTACAAATGAAATCATACAAGCTGTACTGAACATCCACAAAGATACAAGCCAGATGGGTGGAGATTTAGGAAAAAATGACACACATTTAAAAATTACTTGATGTAATGTATATGAATGTATTTAATTAATTAAGATGTAATTAATATGAAATAAAAAGGGAAAAGATGAATACAAGTGATACTCAGCTACCCCCTATAATGTACGTTAGTCAGACTGCTTGCTTGTTTATTGAAAGGGAATGTAAGAGTAGTCTATTTAAGCAAGACAAATGACTTTGACATTCCCATCATATTGCAGAATACCTTCAAACACATACACTTGCTTGTGCAGCCAGGCTGTGTCCAGAGGCATCCTGAAACTGGGGGGGCAGGAAATAAGGTGAAACAAGCAGCAGCCAAAACCACAGGAGTCAGTTCAGACTTGGAAGCATTCAAGGGTTTGGGCTGCCAGGCGTGACCTGACGGATCCACAGCAACGTGGCGTACGAGCTGAACGTGTCAGCTCAGGCCTCTGCTAGCCTAGAGAGCTCCTGATTAGGCTCCATTCAGTGGATGACAAAAACTGCAACTGGCCCTTAAAAGATTTAAAGAAATATGGTATTGCACAGCAAAATGAAAATCTGCAGTGTGCGTGACTACTTGAACACATAAGCAGAGAAGCTTGTGAAAAAAACAAATGTTGAAAAATGTTCATTCTCTTCATTTCCCAGGCTATTGCTGATGTGTCTCTGCAGCAAAAGGATGCATAACATACTCTCTCCTTAAGTATAAAAGGGACTGCAGAGTATTAATGATTTGAAAATTACAACATTGTTTATCTCATTAGAGTTTAAAAAAAAAAAAAAAAAAACCAGGAGGAAATATTTTACTGCTAGTCCTCTCAGAAATGCTTTGGCTTCAGTTGGCATGTTCCTTCAGAATGGGGCTTTGGGATGACTGCAGATAACTCTGTGTAGCAAGAATTCCTACCAGTCTCTATCCTGTTTTACCAACGCACTCACACATACCATACACCCACACATAAAAATCTAGGTATACATTTTGGTATGAATATGTACGTATAGATATGCCTGTGTGTGCTTATACACAGATGTGGGCACACACCCACACCTTTATCTAACCTCTGAGTATAAATTGCCCACTCAAATATTATCTACTTTTCCTTTCTCCAACTAAACTTGTCTAAATCTCAGCAGCCACTTGAAGAAGTATGCTCTCTTTTCACATAAGTAAATATGCCATATCCTATTCACAAATAACCAGCTGCTACCTGGATGCATCACTATTAGAAGCAAAGGTTTCTACTGTAGAGTCAAACCTGGCAGTAAAATTTGGATACATGATGCCAAAACCAAGGTTAACATGTCATGTCAAATATAGATACATCAAGATTAAGGAGCATGTTTTGTCTTGTCCTAAATAATAGAAAAATAAATCTTTATCTGCTCGGTAACATGGGTTTCCATAAAACTATCCCTTAAAATTGGTTCTTAAATCTATGTGCGAGCATAAAATAAAGCTTCTCATAGCATCTATTATCTTGTTTGGGGTTAAAGAAAATTCACTCATGTATTTAAACCGAGATGATATTCGTGGACAACTTCTGCTGTATGAAAACGGGTAAATACACTGAAACGCTTTCAGGCAAGAAGCCAACAATCTTCACGCGTTATACAGAAGTGGCAGAGTGATCTTTTTTTAGGGCACACCTGCTTTACATGAAAGAAATTGAATTCCAACTCCATAACTGTCAAGTGCCACCGCAAATAATAGAGCCTAAGCCAAATCATTTCAGCAATATAGCTATTTTCCTGTTGAAGCAATGGAGCAGAAATCAGCCTTAGCTAGATGATATCTTTTCATGTGCTTGCTTTGGAAACAGTTCCATTCATCATTTCACTGCTTAATCCCTTTCAAAATCATGTTCTTCATTACCTGGTTAATAAAACTTTGGTCACCTAAGCTAAAACCATGAAAAAATGTGGATGGTGATTTTGTCATAATTACATAAAAAATCCAAAGAAAATATAGTAACTACATTAAATCATTTGAACATTTGCACATAATATTTCTTGCATGACACCACATGCGTAAAGCTCTTTCTCATATGGTCCCACAAGCAGCTGAATACTCATTTCTTTTTTGCAGCTCCCAATAGGATGAAGATAACATAACAGCAGGACAATGAAGACAACCATTTGGGTATTGGTAATCTGGCACTGTGCACATTTTTAGAAAGATGTAGTGTGAAGAAATTGTCAATCTTCTCCTTTCTACTCTCATATAATCACACAGAAGAATAAAAATACCTTACCATACATCAAGAAATGTACCTTTATTTCTGAAATCGTCTGGCATGGCAAGGCTCAAATTCATTTTTTGCAGCTGTAGTCACACCATCACCATTGACTGCACCTGACAACAGCAAAATTTTAAAATGAATATTTTATAAAGATTTTAGTGACACGTTTTTCTGCTTTCATTAAAATTTGGAAGGCACAGATAAATTGCTTCATGTCTTCTCATTTTTTAAAGAAGTGTATTTAACCATAATCCAAAGAAAAGCGAACAAATAAGAACCTCAGACAACTGAGGGAAAGACCTCAATAATGTTTAATTAATATTAGCTCCACTCTGTAGTATCATGGAGCTAACTGAGTAACTAAACAACTGCAAAAGCCAAATGCGTTAGTTTTCTAAGTTGGTTATGTGACAGCAATTATCTAAGATATTGGGTTTTGCCCCAGTGTTCTGAACTGGAGGTAAGAATATCTTATCTGTTGAAACGTTGGCATTTAGTTGCATCTAGCCCTGAGTTCTTCTTTCCTCTCTGTAATGATCAGATCGGTCATGAGTGAGCCAAGATTATCAAGGCCCCATGTAGCCATGATACTTTAGTCCCCGGAAGAATTTTATAAAATTAATTAGTTTTTAAATCATATGCTTAGTGAAACACTGGAAAAGCTGGGTGCTCTAAAAAAATCCGTAATCTGAAAATTCGGATTTACAGAAATCTACCCTCATCTCCTGTAGCAGAGGCTACAAGGCAGGCAGCTTGTGAGCTCCAACTATTTCAACACAAAAAGTGGTACTGACAAGGGATGGAATAAGAGCAGGAAACCCAGGGCGAGAAGAAGAAGGAGCGCAGGAAGGAATAAGGAACCCAACTGTAAATTCACTTGGAAATAATCCTTTTAAACCATCACCTCAGACACCTTTCCCATTCAGTACAGTAAATCCCAAACCACAGTCTGGGCATTCATGCTCTCTTTCATTTGTCCTACTGGGAGACTCAAAGCAGCTGCAGATCAAAACCACAGTGCCACAACAGAGGAATGCACAGAAGTTTTGATATTTCCTCACTCTTAGTTATATGATTATCCCATTTCTGTTACTTCTCAAAGTATTTTTTTATTGAGCCTTTAGCGTTGCAACAGTTACTAGGTGGAAGATTTGATCTGACCCTTACTGTCAAATTATAAGAATGAGACACTTACTATGAGACCTTTGAATACTGCAAATTAAGTGTTGAAAAAGCTTGGAAAAACTGTTGGTGCTGTAACTCACAGGAACAGTCCTCCTCCCTTTTTTCTAATCCCTAATAGTAGCAATTTTTTTTTTCACTCAGCAACTGACTCTGTATATGACAAGAAGCTTTTAATTGTATCAATACTGTTTCACAATAAATGATTTTCTATTCTTTATTTCTGCAGGTTTTCCTTCCATTTTGTGTTGCAAACTTCTCCAGTGTAACTAGTTTTCCAAATACAAAAGAATGCAAAAGCAAATTATACTCACTAATCCTTGCATGTATTTTACTGAACACACACATAGGACCAGTCTTGAAAAATAACAGGTATATTTTACTAAATTTCAGAAAAAATCTTAATTTCATACTGATCTGATCTGGATCACAATTAATAATGTTAATATGAAGTTACGCTTTTAACATCCACTTTAACAGTTCCAGGAAGACATTAACACTAAAGCAGAACGTTGGCACCAGACGAGTATCTACAAAATTAAATTTAGGGTGGCAATTTTGCCCTTCTTGAAGCACAGCCCCAATCAATAAAAAAGATTTCTATTACCTTGCCTCCATAATGTCTACAAGAGACAGTGCTAGTGAACCAACCCCCTTGCCAAGATTGGATTTGGAAGCTTAAAACAGCTTTCAACATCTTACAGCTTCTCACCACGCTTCAGGAAGTGCCGAAGCCACGTACATAACCCGCCTACATCTCCAGGTATTTTAAGAAAACTAGAAAGTTGCCAAGATAGTAGCAGTAGATAGTTGTCTAGTTGTCTAAAACTCGATCATGTCAGCTGAACATTCCTTTTCTTGACAATGAGCTTTGGCACTGACTCTTTTCTCTTAGCCACTTCAGCACTTAAGTAATTTTCCTCCCATGGTCATTCAATAAACTTTGCTAATAAGCCACTACCGATGGTATCTGCTTACAGACAACAGTGATTATATTCTTAGTGTGTATTTTAAGTACAGTACAGAATAATGTATGAGAAAATATTTTCTACGTAATTTCATAGGTGCTTTATATCTTGTTGAAAAATACTCAGCCAACTCCCCTGCAAATATAAGTTAACTCCCACCAAGCTCGGTGGGCTTGATAACATATCTTTATGTGTAATTTTTTTTTTTTTTTTGGAAAAGGAGCAGAACATGTCACAATATACATGTCACAGTATGTATAAAGATATGTATATTCAAGGGTACAATTTATACTTCAGGAAACAAATTTATACTCAGGAGCTCTGCTGTAGCCTACAACTACTACATCCAGATTTGCGTTCAGTTTTAGCAGGTTTCCATTGCACCAGTGCTTGATAGATGGAGAGACGGATTTGCCCCCTGGATCAATCCTGGCATGGATTTGACCCCCTGGATCTAAAGCTGGCAAGGCAGCTTTAGAACAGAAGGAGGTCTCCACCTTCAAGGCCACAGACACACGTCACTGCCTTCCGTGTAGTCTCCTACTTCTAGCAGCTCAAGCATGGAGAACGTGATGTTAGGCCAGTTTCCCACGGGAAGAGGAAACGCTGACAGAGGCAGCCACGCAGGAACTCCCCTTGCAGAGACCTCTTTGCCCCCAGGGAAGTCAGGTTCCTCAGACACAGCGAACACCTGTCTCAGCCTTGGTGTCCACCTCTCGGATCTCAGAGCTGTGCCTCGCATTTGTTCTACTTATAAGCTCTTAACTAGGAGAAGGTTCCTCTAGGCTGTATGAAGCATCGACTATGCAGTGCCAAATTATAGCAAAAATTCATAGAGTCATTACGGTTGGGAAAGACTTTCAAGATCATCAAGTCCAACCTTAAATCCATCACCACCATGTCTGCTAACCATGTCCCTAAGTGCCTCATCTGTATTAGTCGGGCTCTTCTGATACGGCAGAATTAGGTTTTCTCTCTCTTCTATGTTGGAGCCAGTTCTGTTACTTCCCTTCCATCTGAGATATGACTTAACACCTCCCCACCTGTGCAGTTAACCTAGTTTGGAGCAGCCACTCCATTAACACCGATCAAAAAATGAAGAATACTTCCTGAGGAAAAAAAATACCTAGACAAATTCTCAGCCTGAAACAGAGAGCAGTTTTATTTTAATGGTTGTAATTTTAAGCAAAATGTCTGTACTAACTCTCTAAATTTTACTCTTCTGTCACGATGGTGCCCCCACAGAACCAGCCAGGTTTTCAGCTGCTCTCTGTGATGTCTTGTTAAGACTTTTTTTCCTGTTTAGAAGTCATTTCAGTTTAGATATGTAACTTGCTGGCACTTCTACTATAAAGCAGAGATAGGAATAACTATTGCGGAGAGTTTGCCAAGAAAATCCAGAGAATTGTTTTCCCACAGTGCCACAGAAAGACAGCAACATACTACAGGTCTACTTAGTCTACACTCTTCTTTTTTTCCCCTGAAGCACCTTTCAGCATGTGTTACCCAAGACTGACTTATTAGATTGTTAGTGCTGTCAGACTCTGTGGCAGGTGTAAGGCTGATTTGTCATAGCGGTGTAGCAAAATCAGGTTTTTCTATTAGAAAGCCTTTCCTATGCCCTACACATATCTTCGGATAGTCAGCAAAGAGTTTACTATTACATTAATGTGTGTGTCTCAAGAGAATGAACATTTGAGCCTTGGTGGTCATCAAGCTTGTTTATCTCAAGTTTTAGCTATGCCAGGCCTAGTGAACAAATTTTCTTGGGCACAGAATGAAGCAGCCTATCTGCTTAATACCACAAGCCACTATCAACCTAATACTTCCAATTGCCCTTTAATACAGACACCATTTCAAAATCTTTCTCCTGCGATTAAAACACGTTTATAAGCCTATGCCCTTATAAACCTAGCAATCATCTTCCCCTCAACAGATGTGACCTGCCATCCTTTTACAAGACCAAATTACTGAAGAAGACTGGATGTCTGTGAAGGGAAAAGACATGAAGAACTGGCAGAAATTTTCTGCAGGAGATAAAAACGTGCCCAAGTATTATTCATACAGAATGAAAATCAAAACGTGTTTTTTTTCCTCTATTTTTTCACATATAACCAGAAAATCAACAAAATACAAAGGAAAAAATAAATTTATTTTAAGAAGGAAACTATTTTTGCAACTTCTGTTTGGAAATATCTGAGAGTGAAGATACAAGTTAAGACAAATAAACACTCAGATAAATGTAATTGCTTTAAAGACGCAGCTAGGAAGATGAAGACAGAAAACAACCTCTTATTGCAACCATGCAAGGTTCGGGCTAGTGTAAAATAAAACAGGGCAATAAAGAGGTTTGTAGCTGAACAAGACACAAACACAGAGATTAACTGTGGGTTAAGAACATATAAACATTACAACTTAAGCACAGAATAATGATTTTTGCTTCTTTAAAAAATGAGAATTAGCAGACAGAAATGAATCCAAAATAAAAAAAAAAAAAAACAGAGAGAGGCTCAGTCTCAAGGTAACAAAACCTAAGCATGAATTCTTGAGTCATAAGGCCTGAAAAAAACAGACAAGAACCAGAGCAAGGTTACAGCTGCAGCAGGAAGGAGCTCGGGAGTGGATAGGATAAAAATCAGTAGCTATTACACTAGAGACTGCTTGGATTTAAAAAGAAAGACAAAGATTTACATAAGATGATTGGAAATTATTATAGATCTATAACACGAGATTACAGTCTCAGGAACCAGGAAAAATGTTTGTGTGTGAATGGAAAATCTTTTTAAAAGGTTAAAACATTGATCTTGAAGGGGCTGCATATTTGCTGATTTTATGCTAATGGAATCTATCAGTGGAAATGCTTATAAAATCTTTACAATCATAGAGTTTGATTTTTTTTTAACAATTGAGAGAATCAAACCAATTGAACTCAAATCTAATGATTTAACTTGACAAGATTGATCTACAGATGCTAAACACATGGTTTTGCATGAAGTACAGGAATCTACTATTCATACTTCCACTTCAGGATATTTTACTGGTTAGGCAGAAAAAAAAAGCATTTGTACAAAATAAGGCTTCAACAGAAAAAATAAAATAGCACTGAAAAGGGCCTCAAAGGCATGTTAAATTTATTCTTCGGGCCTCAAATGTGCTCAAAATTATTCACAAAGCAGAACATGCTGGAGTAAGCAAAACGGATTTGCTACCGAGCTGTTAATGACAGGCCGAGTGATCACAACAGAATATGACAGGACTCGAACAGGGACTTGAACTCAGGTTTTCAAAGTCCTAGTCCTGAGGTCAGTGTTACGTGAACACATGATTTCTCACAATCTGCATACAACTGGAGAAATTAAACCCACCTGCAAAATGAAGAAAACAGATGCAGGAAGGCAAGGGCCCTGACGCTGTTCTGACAAGACACTTGTGCCAGGGCCAACATCTTGTTTTAGTGCCAGTGACTATGATCCAGCTGAAGGCCAACAGACAACGGAGGAGGCCGACAGCGAGGCCTCCACGGCCTCTGCAGCAGGAGGAAGCAATTTCCAATGAAGTCAGGAGCAGAGTGAGAGCAGAGGCAGCAACAGCTGCTGTTTATGCATCTTTGGGGAGGTGCCAGTTCTACCAAACCAGATCAAACTTCTTCAGTGGAACCCTAGGGCCAAGAGCTGAATCCAAATCTCTACAGTCCCCAGGCAGCACTTCTACAATAAAGCCATCTTTGCTTTCTAAAGACACTGACTTGCTATTTTAAACAAAAAGCCTATTATATTCAATAAGCAATAGTGAACATAACCCAAAAATCTTAAATCTTTCAAAAGCTGCAAGGCTGTATTGAAGTTGTAGGGCATCGTAAGGACAAGCTAAAACACAAATAGACCAAACCTCAATGTGAGCCCAGGCTGCCACTCTTTAGCTCACAGTTCAGCTGAAACAAACTTCACCAAGCAAATTCCAGCAAATTTAAACCTCTTTTAATGCTTTAGTTACAGTATGAACGTAAATGCACTTGTCCACTCAGCACAGTCAATGAGCAATCTGAGAAGCAACTAACTTATAAATACTGCACAGATGTGTGAGGATGTATCCCCGTGCTTAACTGGAAAGTTTCATGTCAGCAGTCTGGCACTACCTACTGCTCCGAACGGTTGTGTGGCATTCTGTGTCCATGAAAAGAAATCGTAACCTGTAATTTTAATTCTGTGTTCAGCACTATAGTACTGCAATCTAATATCAGCCAAGAAGGCTACAGAGTATTTTGCTTAGATACTGTAGGATAAAGTCTGTCCTTGGGTGCAAAGGCACAGCAAGATGCAGCTATGCACCTGGGAGCTAAATTTAGATGAAGGAGAAAAGGCTGTGTCGGATACTTAGGATCATTTCATGCTTGGATTTGCAGTCAGTAGCTTTAAATTCTCCTAGTTAGGAGAGGGCACCTGCAATACAGTCAATTTTATGCAAGTTAGGGGCGCTCACAGATTCTCCATAAGCTGCTAAAGAAGCTTCTATTGGAGCAAGTTTGAGCAAAATTGCTTCTAGACACATGGGGAAAAAAAAAAAAAAGAAAAAAATACAAGAAAAAAATACAAGAGAAAGGTAAGTCGGAGCTCAGGTTTTCTAGCTAATTCTAAGCTCAAGCATTGCCGAGATCAGAGTGTCTCACAACACGTACACAGCCAAAGGAAGCCGTCAGGAGGCAAGGTGAATCCCGCTGGTTCCGCAGCTGCGCTGAGAAGCTCCAGCGGTGCCGCCCTACTGAAGCCAGGCCAGAAGCGTCCGCAGCTCCGTACGGCCCCCTCGTTCCTCTCCACGCTGCCTGGGCTCTCCGCAGTTGCAGCTACTCGTGTTCCTGCCTCCGCAAGGGGCAGCCCAGCTGCATCGTGTCAAACACATTCACAGAAGTGTGCAGCAGTTTACCCCCTTAAAAATCATACGAGTTTTCCCCTTGTTTCCCTCATGAAAGAGAGAAATCACTTAATTTCAGAAGGGTAGGTTTTCACATAAAGAAAGCCACAGAAGTTTGAAGACTGAAGAAGAGATCCGGAGGTTTGAGGTCAGCACCTAATGCATTTTATTGAAAAGTCACTACCGTATATGCCATACAAAGTAATTAAAGATTACTTTATGTTAACAAAATTATAGGAAGACAAAAGCTAAAGCATTATTAAATAATACAGTTCCATTAAAAATTATGAAGATTGTTTACTTCTCCTTCATAAAAGTAACTACTGGACAACACAAATCCAATTAGACATTTATTGGGTACAGTGCACTTATTTTTTAGTAAGCACTTTACAGCAAAATAATGCAGAATTCAAGGAGACACGTCAAAAATCAACTGAATATTACTGCATATTTTGTCACTATTCTGCAAATTTTCCACCAAGATGATGGAAATATTTGCATGTTGTTTTTCAGACCACATAAAGCCAGTGAAAATATGGCCACTCCACCAAAACTTAATATGGGCTTGGATCAAATTATATGAAGAAGAAACTCATGTGATTCTATAATCACTGTTATTCTATAATCACTATAATCTCATGTTATTCACATAACATGAGAAAATAAATCAATAAATCAAAATGCAAACTCTTACATAGGATATGGGTAAAATTATTCTAGTTTCATATATACTTTTGGTATATTTCTATGGTCACCGAACATGCCTCAGTTCCTCTCTGCTCCCCTTTATGTGTTTCTGTCACGGAGAATGGATAAAATTATATTAACATTTTCAACCCTAACCCTACCTTCCAGCTTACTTGCAGCCCACTGCAGCTTTACATTGCTGCAAATTTCACAGGCCGGGTCTCTGTTCCGTTATCTCAGTCACTAACAGAACGAGATGGTCACCAAGCACATGGCAGATCCTAAGGAGCCTCACTCCCACAAGAAACCACAAGCCGTTCCTAACTCTTGAGACTTGCCCCTTCTCTCCTCACAGCAAACCCATCCGGACCACGTGTCCTTTGCTTACTTATGAAAAAAGGCTTTGAAAGATTTGCAGAATAAAATGAAATGAAGACATGGACTGCCTTCCATTAAGATAAATAAAATAAAATAAATAAAATAAAATAAAATAAAATAAAATAAAATAAAATAAAATAAAATAAAATAAAATAAAAAAAAAAAAAAATATAGAGTTCTTGACATGATATTTCCTCAATAAATTCATGTTGACTATTATCCATTTCCTTGTTGAAATCCAATATGTATAGCTAGGTAGACAAAATCCTGCATGATCCACCAGCTGCCTTTTCCCTTCCTTTAGCACGTGACATCGGATCCAATTGCAAACTAAAGCCCTAGGGCCAAAGAGAATTCTTTGTTTCTTATCTCTGATTTCAAAATGGGAGTGTGATGGACACCTTGACAGAAATGAGAAAAAACAGAGTAGTCTATAATAATCCTGAGACTTTGAATAACTTAAGGCACCGAGTTGAGTTTTGCTCATCTAACAACACAAACATTATTTATTGGCTTTTAAAGAAAAATATGGCAGCTTACCACTGTGAATTCATCCTTGTTTGGAAACATAAGTTAGCAGCGTTCAGATGGGAACTGCAAGTATAGATTTTAAAAATAGCCTTGCAAAAACATTATCTCTGAAAAAGTGGAAGCGACGCTGCGGGAAAGCAGTTGTAGACCATACTGTTGATAGTGTCGAGAGATGACACAGTAGCACATTTTCCATATTTCCATGCTAAAACATAACGGGAAGCACAAAAAGGTGCTATGCTGACAGCATGGATGGTATGGGTTCACCGAGAGGTGCTTCAGCGCTCGCCCGGCTGCGGGCGCCCTCCTGTCCCTGCACAGGGCCCAGTGGAGACAGACAGTGCGGGTTTTGTGCCTCTGTGGCAGCGAGTCGCTTGACATGGGAACATTTTTAATCTGCTAGAAACTTTAATAGAGGTCAAATACCATTTACAGCGTTTAATATTTTATTTTTAGGAAGACTGATGACACTGTGGCTCATTGGGTATTTATGAGGAGATGGAATAGTCTCATTTTCTCGGGTGTCGAGCATCCTGCACGGCAACGTTAGCACAGAGAGCAGGTCCAGGACGAGCTCTGCGGGGAATTTTTTGCTACCCTTGCCCACATCAATGCGTTGAAAACTCCTTTTGCTCCTTTCAACCCGCTTCGATTGTGTGCACGTCAGGGGGACACAACGGAGCAGGAGGTACCTCTGCCCCAGGCCCCGCACGGTAAGGGCAGGGGGAGCCGGCAGCCTGCCATAAATCGGGCACCTCTTGGCTGCTGGACACGGGCAGGTTTCCCTGTCTTTACTCGAGCACCTCCGCTGATTACATTCCGATAGCCAAAAGAAAAGGTACTTTGCCTGTAAGATGAAAAAGATTGTGGAAATAACATCTGCAGGAGATACCGGAGTGAGAGAAGGAGAAAGATAAATAAGTAAGAGGTAGGGACTACTACAAACTTCAGTGCCTGCGGGTTTCCTTTAGAAAAATAGATTAATAAAACGTAGAGGTATGGTAATCAGCACAGGAATAGAGTATTACCTATTAATCTTTCACATTTTAAGTGCAGCCACTGACTCCTCACAAACTGGGCTTGTTACCTTTCCATGTCCCATACAGGCTTCCTGCTGTCTTGACTACTTTAAAGAGACATATGTAGAGAGACAAGGACAGTATTTCAGCTAGCTGAGATACTTCATAGATTTTTTTTTTCCCTTTAAAAAATCAATCTTACAAGCACAGTAACCACTCCTGGTGGCAAAGAAAAACTTTAATTGAGAGGAGGCATTTTACACAGAGGTAGTACACTGTGCCATTTTTATCATTTTTATTAGCTGAACTTCATATACCACAAGTTATGTGAAAAAAAGCAGTGAAAGATAGATAGACAATAGATAGAAAAAATACTGAATTTAACTTCTAGAGGTATGCTACTAAAAAATCAATTATTTTCTTATAGTTGGGCTACTTTGTTTGTAAAAGTACAAAATTATATTTAAAGGAGATACTATTATCACTTTTTACATGATAATAACATTCAATATTCAGCTTGCATGACATGAAAGTCACAATAATGAATATTTTTCAGATTTTTTTCAAATTTTCCATTTAGCAATTTTACTCATGTTGAAATACTTTCTCTTTTCTCAGTACTGTTTAATCTGGGTTGTACAGTCTCGTTTACAGTTTTTATCACTAATAAATGCAAACTGAGCTCTGACAAAAATGTGTGCTGCTTTCATCTTAAGGAGCACACATTTTACGTTAAGCACAGCTGTGTAAATACCTGTTTTTTTCAGGTGAAACTCACTCATTAAGATGTATAAATTAAGATGTATGCTTCTCATTTACGAAGATGTACAAAGAGCTTTCCTTGTTTTGAAAATCTTTCCTGTGAAAGGATAAACTATTGAAGGGGATTAATGGAGAATAAATCCCTTTGGGGCATATAGGTACATCCCACCATCATCCACCTCAACCGCATCTCCAGAAGCACCAAAACCACCTAAGGATTAGCAGTGACCCATGCCAGTGATGAACACATCTGCTTGCCTGTATTTCTCTGCTTTCTTACACATTCTTCCCTACTGCAATGTTTGAATCATCCATGTTTTGGTGATGCATGGTTCCTCAGAAACTAAATATCTATGAAGCCTTTTGCATCTAGACCGCAAATAAAGCAGAATCCTCTCAGACAAAAGGATTTGATTCGATTCTGAAATCACCAGGTTTGCTATAAGTGGAAATTCATCCTTGGCATATGATAATTCAACCTGGCAACAATCTTCTTCCCTGCAATTTTTGATAACCTTCCGGCAAAACAATAACATCTGTAACCTGGAACAAACTTTCTGAGAGCATCCAAATTACTGTCCACCAATATGTGAGCTGCCATGAGCTAAACAAAAATTGGCAAACAAAAATTGGCACGAATATGATGTGAGGAGAAAGAACAAAGGAAAGAGCAGATCTTTTCTTAAGCTTCAGTCCATTTCTCTGTGATTTTTCAACAGGGCAGGCCTGTCCGCCAGCAGTAGGGCCGTATAAGCTTGTCCTGACTTGGCAGAAAGGAGAAATCACCAGTTAAGGATGAAGGAGGTGGACATACCCATCCCAAGGAACATGTAGGGAAGAAAAGGGAAGTGAGGCAGGAGAGGGACACCAGTAAGGAAAAGTTGCTTCTACTGGTGAGGAAAGAAGGGAAAAACAAGGAAAGCAGCAATTGCAAAGGTCACTCATGGGCTTGAAATTATTTCTATATAACTGCAGCTGTTCTCCTCAGATGAGCTGAGTCCTTGGTGAGCTTCCTCAAAAGCTGACCAAGCTTGTACAGTCAGTACATATCCAATTAGCACATCACCATCCATGTTCCTTTAAGGGAATTAGTATTTAGTATTAGTAAATTTGGGCCTGCCCGAGGCTCAATTCATGCTGAATTTTGACCGGCATCATCATGGACTGGAGACTACCTTGCCTCTGTTCCTGGAAGTTGGGCTGTGATTTTGGGTCTTACTGCAGTTTTCACTAATGATGTGAATTTTGGTGGGAAATCTCCATGGTACCCACCAAGCCTCAGAGGAGATTAACCTTCAAGGGAAGAAATTTATGAATTTATGAATCAAGAAAACTTGATCAAAAGCGAAGTAAAATTGCTGTACTGAATCCTTTCATCTAGCTCTTTGTTTCTCAATACTACCACAGCAGAAATCACTCCAAGTGAGATAACTATAGAACTTCTTGCAAAACTTCTTTTGTACCAAAGTATGGCAGAATATTTCATAGCCAATTATAGACAAAACACTTTTTGTAAGAAAGAGAATATCAGACAGGAATCATGATGATTACCATGATCAAGTTTAAAAAACATTAGTCTGACTAAACTGTCAGGGTTGATTTTTAAACTTAAGAATTTAATTGGATTTCATAAAGTTCCAGAAGTGTCTTTTTGTTTTTAATAGATTATGTATTAACATGGTATAAGACAGGTTATTGCCTTCTAAAAATGACTAGACTTGGTATTTTAGAATTTTGCCTATGATGGTACAGGAAACTCTGCCAGAAAGCAGCAGCATAAAGCTTGAAACTAAAAACTGACTAATTTATCTAAGAAGACTCTCCTTTCTATCCAGATAATGCAGCCAGGACGTACTCTGTTTTGCAACGGAGTATTATAAAATGAATCCTCTGGAAAGTTTTTGCAGTGAGGAAACACAAGTGTCAATTTTCTAGCCTCAAGGTACTGCAAATTCCATACTGGTGGTCCTAACTGAATTTTGCATTGATTTCTCTGCCTACTGATCAGTCAGAAAACTGGTTAAGCCATTTATAAATGTTTTTCATAGTACCAGGACTGATTCTTCTCCACTACAGCATGGAATTGTAAACTGTGTTTAATATATTAAATTTCCAAAGCTAAATTGCATTGGAAATTGCAATTCTATCTCCTTACTTTTCTGACCTTGATAGCTTTAAAAATCAGATGCTTAACCTCGCATTAATGGTAGGGGTTTTATTGCACAAGATTACACATTTAAAGCCATTATTATAACCTCTGCTCCTGGGTATAAGGAATTGAGAGGCATCCATTTACCTGCCAGAACAATGACTGGTAGAGGAAGAAGAAGAAGCCTTTGCAGCATCTTGTTTTATTTTTTTTAAACTGTTATTAAATTTAGCTCTTCTAGTTACTATACAAAAAGCACTCAACCCTTACAAAATTACATGGTGATTTCTAATGCAGATAAGACTGACAGATGCAAAGTTAATTGTGGGATTCCTATTATGAATTAGGCCTTGGCTTCACAAGGAAATAGTTGGTTTTGCATTTGCTCGTTCCATATAAAATTCCAGTAAGGCAAAATTAGTGTCATCCTAGCATGAGTTTGCAAACTGAGTTAAAGAAGAACCCAGTCATAAAAGATTATTTCTTAAGCATTATCTTCAACGCTCATTAAAAATCCTCTCACCCAAACTTCAGAGTATTTAAAATCCAGGTTGCTAAAGATGCACAATGTTGCTTGTAAACTAATCCCAGGCTAAATTTGCTATGGGTGCCGTGAAGAAATACTCCTGCTCGGCTTACTAGCTCGTGCTTGTTTTCAGTGTAATTTCACTTTGAGATGAATGTATGGAGACACTCATGATAAAAAACTTTTCCACACTGCAGTGTAGGTACAGTTTGCATGCCAGGCCTGACACACCTTTTATGACTATATAAAGATTTCAGCTATAAGAAAGGTTCTGGAAGAACATCTCAGATCTTCTTGAGCATCCTCAAGCGAGTCCTTAGCCCTGATGGAAAGTCCTCATGTCCTGCCCAGCAGGTCCTTCTGCTTCGTTCAGCCTTGCAGTGGCACCATGTGGTCCAACACTGAGGAAGCAAGACGGGCCTAGAAGACCCCAAAGTCAAAGGCAGACGGGATTCAATAGTCTTTCCACTGTAAAGAAATTGCAAAGGGAAAATGCTGTGTTGCCAAAGCACACACCTGGGCGCTGCACGGTTCTCCAGGGACCATCCAACCTCAGATAAGTGTGAAAAAAGTGTGTTGGCACTTTACCAATTCAGTTTACCAATTCAGACCAGTCAAATCAAGTTAGGATTATGACTTTTTTCTCTGTAATTTAAAGAATGAATAATGTGAAGAGGAATCACAGGCTGCACCCCTCCACTTTTCAGAAATCTCGGTTTGCCATTCATAATTCTGAGGTATTTTGCCTATTTTTGCATAGTTAATCCCTTATTTTTCGTTTTATCTCTAATAAATGTTTTGCTAGTAGAACTGCAATTGCAGACCTTTGGAGCAAGGTAGGTTGAGTGTAACTGGAAAGGTCATGTGCCTGGCAATGTTTTTGTTCTGTTGCATTAATTACCACCTGCAATTCACTGGTACCAACTCTGTCTGCAATTTTGCATTCAGATAGAGCAATCCAGTAGTTACCAGACCTTATCAACATGCAATAAAAGGTGCCAGCTCTTGTTCATGCTATCACTGGGAATGCCAGATGGCCTTTTCTGGCTCATGACCCAAATAGATTTGCTGGTTATGTTGTTAGTTTACTTCAAACGTCTAATTGCTTTAATTGTCACAGTGCTTTGTTTTCTAACGACATTTCTTGAATAAACATAACTTTATTCCTTCTACTTGCCATTTTGCTTTTAAAACTTGATACTAGCATGATACTTAAAACTTGATACTTAGCATGAGCTAAGGTTAGATTTGTAGGAGGAAGATAGATTTTTGTACTGGAAAAAGAAAAAAAAAGTCAACAAAAACTTGGAAAAACAAAAACTTTAAATTTCATTGTATCCATAGGGCTTTATGGTTCACCTTAGTTTTAGTAGAATCCTGTGGAGACCTTTTAAACGCAGTGAAATATCTGCCCCAGGTAAAATTGCCAACATTTTAGAACAAAGGTTTTGTAAGTGGTGGTTTATAATGCATGTGGGATTTGAAAAGTACATTTTTCTTTGTCTCAAAGATAAGACTTATTAAGATGGCATACCACCTTGGAGGCAATAATGGTTTTTTCTATACTTCAGTTTGCAGCAATACTATTTCTTGTAAGAAAGCAAAAAGGATTTTTTTAGCTTAGATGAGGTTGAGGCTATCTGACCCAATATTGTTACAGTAATATACAGATTTAAAAGAACTCTTTCTCTTATAAATACAGGAATCACCACTGCCAAGATAAATCATCAATATTCAGTCTCTAACTACATTGAAATCTTTCTTTTTGATATTGTTTCCTTCACATTTTCGCAAGTAAATATATCTCATGCACATATTGCAATTAAATTTAAAATAATTCTAGAGATGAGAGAAAGCTATTATATTACCTAATACAGATCAGGATTTTCAGTATAATTTTAAGTATGCTTGCTAAATGCTTTTGGGAATCAATTTCAGGAACATCCCTGAACTTCCAAACCTTGCTAGTGTCTCCAGCTGCACCCACATACATGACCCCACTATCCCAGCATCAGACTGCCCTTCAGAACTCTGGGTTAAAGGTGTTAGGATTTGAAAGTGTGTGCACTATAACTCTTTTAGAAGACACTTCTTTTAGTTGACTTGTCAAACAGGAATTACAGTGTTTTAAATACGCAGAATGTTCAATTACATGATGCTTGGTATTAAAGTAAATGTTGCAGGATGGATTGCAACGGCGGAGCAGGCACGCACACTTCAATCATTCCAGTGTCCCTCCTGTAACACATTGTTCCAAACGAACTAGATTTAGCAGAACATTGGCTTTATGAGAGCATCATTTTATTACTCTAAATTAGAATATATATGAAAAAACTATTGCAATAGATTCACATTTTAAATTTTAAACAACATAGGAAACAATTACCCACATGAAAACTTTCATAAATGACACCTGATAACACGGCTGCTTGGGACTATATAGCTTTCTCACTCTCAGATACAGCTCTGGATTCCTAGTAGGGGCATCCTACCAGAAACAAGTTTTCTATGGAGCCCCCAAAACCTCTGTTTGGCTTAGCTGGAGTTTGAATGCAAAAGTCTAGTCCTTCAACTACCATTTTTTTTCCTCAATTTGACTCGGAAATTCTCCATAAATATGATTTGTTCTTCTGATTTTTTCCACCTCACCCATCTGATACAAGTCCAGCTGTAATCAGGTAATTAGACCATTGCTTAAAAACATAGAAAAACGTAGGTTGGAGATCCCTGGCCCAACCTCCTACTGGATGGGTTTGGCTCTGAGGACTTGGTGGGATCTGCCGGCTGCCAGGTTAATGCCAGGCGGAACAGCATTCCCGGCTGTCGCGCCATTCCCAGAGTGAGTCCTTCTCTCACAGAAGGCAGTCGCATGGGTCAAGCACCAATATAGTCATGTTTTCCGGCACTGAGCTGAGGCTAACTGGCCTACTGCTCCCTACCTCCTCCTTCCTGCCTCTCTTAAGGATTTAATTTGCAGACAGCCTCTTTATATTCTGACATTTTGGTCAGGGCCTGGATTTTATCCTATTTTATTTTGTTGTCATAAAATTCCTCTCATTTGTTCTTTCCAGTATCTCCTATTGCATTAGAGCTTAAGGGAAAGTTTAATAACCAAAAAGACAACTGCTTTACTGCATATTATTTCATTAGTTCCAGAACCAACCTCACTAATTCCTCTGCCCTTTTTATTTACATTCAGTATTTGCAGGCAACTACTCTGTCCTTTGCTTTAATAGTTGTTAAGACATTCTATGCATATTTAACACTTAATCATTCCTCATTAGTTCCTCCTTCCAACTCCTGACTCACTTTTGTGAATATTAATTAGTTTGTTAAAAGCTTTGTGAGTCTATGGGCCTCAGTCCTGCCTCTTTGGAAACTGATGGCAAATTTTAATTCAAAGGACTAGACAACCTAGAGGAGTCCAACCAGGATGTCTCCATATTGGAAGCATAATATCTTCCTTTCTCATTCACAGTCAGAGCACCTGAACCACTTCTCTGAGCCCTGATTGCTGTTGAGCTCCTGAAGATTTTTATTCATGGGGACAAGTTTTGATTATTGAGGAAATAAAGAAAATTTCTCTCAATTCTATTCTATCGATATCTATTAATATCTACCAATACTTATTCTATCAATAAACAGAAGATGCAAAAGAGCAGTTTAGGGAAAAACTAAAGAAACATTCAGTTCAGTATTGGAATAGGCAGATTGCTATACAATTGGTTGGTTAATAGCATAAATACTGATCAATAACATCAAGCAATTTTAAAGTAATTGTTCTTCTTCATCTAGAAGTACAACTAAGCAAACTTGATTAAAAAATGTAAATTTGATGATACCTACATGGAATTAAGAAATAGAAAAAAAATCCAAGGGAAAAAAAAAAGAGAAACAGACAAGCTTGTTACTTTTTAAATAAAATCCCTTGATTTTGTTTTCATTTGAAATATTTTCTTTAACACTTCTTTTAGTGTATTTTTCATTAAAAGGCTGGAAACAAACAATTTTTCTAATCCTATGAAATAATGTTCCAGTTTCTAATTTGCCGTAAATATGTGCTTTCATTCTCAAGTTTAAAAAGTTGAATTAGGAAATCCCTTTTTATCATTTAATTTTATTTTCTCAACAAGTAAATCAGTAAACAATACTTAACAGGTAAAAGAAAGTTCACGAAGATGCTCAACTATCCCCATTTCAATATTGCATCCCTTACATGCCACACAGTATCTAAAGTGTGAGAGGGACATGTTAGTGAGAACAAACAAAAAGCTAGCAAAGTGTTTTCAGCTGAAAAAAGTTTGTATCAGTTATATTAGCATAGGTCACCTTCAACTCCTGTGTTGCAGAAAACACTTATTTTTATGCATAGTCCTATCTGACAGAGGGGTTGGTATTTTCCTTTAGGATAAAAAACAAATGGTACTGAAACGCCTGCAAGTCCCTTAGCTCATTCATTATGTTGAGAGAACTAGAATATTAGTGCAGGAAACAAAGCGTTCAAAGAAGAAAATGGAGATGGGTATGGTAGAAAAATACTATTAGTGTGTTACTCGTCTTCCCAAGGCTCCACATGCAGGAAGGGGCATGGAAACTTGAGCTGAATTCTGTGTCTGCTGCTCTCTCATGGATTAAATCTTTATTTCAAAAAAAGGAGCAAACATAAGAAAACACCAGTCCCTTGTAAATAAATTAAACTGCATGCTCATGTCTTTCACATTATTGGTACTTGTTTAAATCAGTGATTTTAGCCTGAGGTCTATTTAAAAATAATTTGCAGAGTTCTATATGAATGACTTAAGAAAAAAAAGAAACAGAGTAAGGAAGAAACAAGAGTTATTCGCAAAAGTTATTTTTCAAATCAATCTGTAGGACACTCTAATTGGTAAGCTTAGAAAACATTTTTGAGGGAAGAACTATGTGGGCTCAAGTCTTTGAGGTTGCAACAGACATCAAAGACGCCAACATTTCAGAAAAGATTTACATATGACCAGTTTTCCTTAAGAATCTTCATTATTTTAAGAGAAGATGTGGGTTTCCCAAAGAGCTGAATAACTTTATGCCTTCTGCAGTCATCAAAAATATGTTCATTTTATTGTTTCAACATATTTTAGAATGTTAACATTTTTATTTTGTGCTAGCTGCAAAAAAAAAAAAAAAGCTAAAAAAGGTTAACCCTTCAGATTGCTCTGAGCTTAAGAATAGCACAAGAAATAACAATTGTTCGAAGAACTCTATTGAAATCAGTGGAGCAATTTCAAATATACAAGCACGAAAGAGTAGGATTTATCTCATTGTGTATGTTTGAAAATTCACATGATGGTAACAAGAAGGGTAATCCTGGTTTTTAACAAGTCCTGCATGCTCCAGGAGCAGCAGAAGCTGCTGCCAGTTAGTAAAATATCCCCTGGTTCTGCTGGATTTGTGCATTCTTGAGTAATGGCTGATCTAATTAAACTAAAAGGCTCAGCAATATTGTCACAGAGGTTATTAGTGATTAGCGTTGGGTGATGTGATTCAGATAAAAATAAGATTCAAACTATCTAATGATAATTCCAAGTGTGTAATTTTGACACCTTCAGAAAACAACTATTCTACATAGGTTTGCATTTCTGCATTTAGGTGAGAAAGGAAGGGGCTAACAAACAGAAAATAGGCCTATCCAAGGATTTCAAAGAGCTTTATAATACATCAGGTCAGGTAGTTTCATAACAACCCCTTAGGGCAAATAGCTTATTATCCCTATTTGACACATGGCTGAACTGATCAAGGGTTCGGAACAGCCAAATAGGAGAAGGGACGAAATAGACTAGGACTCATCAGGTTGGAAAAAATGGCAACTATAAAATCCTAAGTAGCACAGAAAAGGATGAAAAGGATAATAATTATTCATGACTTCTCATAATGCAAGAGTAGAGCCACTCAAAAAATAAATAGGAAACAACTTTTAAAAGCAAAGGGAAATCCATTTTTAGGCACATACCACTCACTAAGTCACTCACACCCCTTTAAAAGAAGAGTAGTTTGGTCATTGTATAATCTGCACCTTAGAAAATAATTCTTTGTATAAACTGCAAAAAAAGTGCAATGAAAAAGCAGAGTATGATGTGGATCAGAAGGAGGGAAAGACAGAAAAGACTCTGGGACAGCCCTGGGAAACACATTGCCCAACTGCAGGCAAATCACACCAGTTTTTGAACACAGATAACTCACAGGCTATATACGGAAGCATACAGCACTATTTTAATTAATGCATTTTAATTATGGAGCTCATTGCCACGGAACCCAAAGGAAAACAAAAGTGTTTTAATTTGTGTTCATTGAAGTAGGTGGTCTGACCCAGGGTTTCCTTACAAAGGTCCCGAATAGCAGAAGTGCACTCGGGGCGAGGTAAGAGAGCTGCACCGCTGCCAAAGCGGTGCCGAGCGACACAGCATCCCTGCTCACACCGCAACGACAAACCCGCTGAAAAATTAACAGGACTGTGATCTCTGCTCACCCTTCATGCCAAACCTGAACAGCTCGCACCCACGTTTCTCAAAAAATCACCTGTTAATATAATCAGTAACTGTTTCATCCCTGCTTGCCGGGCAGGCAGGTAATGTCCAGGTAATAAAATGCTTGTGCTGCATAATAGAAGAGGCTGCATTTAGCACTGAATGAAGCTTCCACACGGTATTTAATTATTTCTACTTTAAAATATTATCCTTCCTTGCAGAATAAAACTTCTAATGTTCTATTTGTGTAAATCACTGTGGCAGGGAACAAGCATCATAATCATTCAACTTGCAGTAGAATAATTGAATATGGGGGGTTTCATCCTGCTCCTGTAAGAGACCCAGAAGGTATTTCTGAACAGCGGTGAAGCTACTCCAGGGAGTGTAGTTATCATGATTATCATCAGGCAATTACTGTCTAGCTACTGAAGGATAAGAGACCTTGAGTTGCATTACTTGCATCATAACACTGACATTAAGAGTTCAATTATCACATAGTACCTGCTTGTTTATCCTGTTTTACTGTTTAACTTTCTAGCATGCATAAAGGGGGAAAAGCAACAATAAAACAAACACACTGAGCAAAAGGCAACTATAAAAATGTGCATGAAAAGGATGCATAATAATTAGGATTTGTTTTATTTAAAATAGGGGGAAAAAAAAAGTAAATCTTTATAGGAGAATATTCAAAGCTCCTTTTGGAGAGCTTCTGCAACAGTTTCCATGGATTCTAACTTAATAAACACTTAAAACACACAAAAAAAAAAACCTACTTGTAATCACACAACTAATCCCACCATGATTCTGTAAAGCCTTGATCCAGCAAAGTGCTGCTCAATCTGACTTGCTCCTGCAAAGCACTTAACTCGTGCTTAGGTTTAAGCACTTCAGAATCCCTCTTTGACCTCAGTAGATTTAGGCATGATTAAAATGAACCAAACTGCTCTAGGATTTCGGGTTCTAACAAAGAGGAGTTTAATGTTGTATTTTGCCTAAGACGGAGGAAAAATAATACTTTTGTAAAATACAATAATGCAAAAATAAAGACATTATAAAATATCCTGTAGCAGTTAAAGTCCTCAAAGAAACATGCCACCTTAAACATATATCACTATGTGCTGTGCATTAAACTTGAAGATGACATTGTGTAAAGCAAATTACCTATGCCTACTGCCATATGCCTATGGATCTTGCTTTGCAGACTGCAAATAGTCGATAGGATTAACACTGACTTAGTTTGAAACTCCTGGGCTTAAATGGCTGAGTTGTCTGGATCGTTTTCTGAATGCTAGTCCAATATATTTTTTTCCCATTAATTTTATGGCATCCCATTCAATTTCAATTGAATGTTTTCCTCAGAATTTTTTTTTTTTTTTTTTGTGGTTGGCACTGGACTAGATTGAGACAGTTTAGAGGGAGCTCAGTTTCAGACAAACATGAAAGAATGGGCAATTTATTATATTTACTGAAGGTTAATCTTTAAGAAATATTACAGGGGTTTGGTTGTCATCATCACTTTCTATCAAAAAGATGCATAGTCTAGCAAAGAAATAACCAAAAATATCAGGGAAGGCATATGTCTTTGGGCACAGCATAGGATATAAATACCTATACTTACACTCACAAATTTCAATTTCATAGATTTTAATCAAATCATCTTTAGTTAAATTATCTTGTAAGTCTATATATTACCCCACATTTTGGAGATATATGCAATGGTAAATTAATGGCAATTGTTTTGTATAATACACATAATTGAGTTTAGCACAGAATTCTAAGTGTAAAAGATGCCCATCTTCAGGAAGCACTGAGCTTGCTTTTGCACCAGTTAACCTTGCTGCAAGAAAGGCCAAAACTGCAGCAACAGAACTAGACTATCTGGTGTGTTTTTCTCCACTAACCTTCTGCGTGGGAGTTAGGGCCGATTTGGACGGCAGCGATCACAAGCAGTATTTTCTCAACCACTGCCTGCTGCACCGCCTTCCTGCGGAGAGGAGGATAGAAAAATCCTTATTCTCACGATGTAACCTGGCAAATTAGGTTCAAAGGATTCACGGAGGCTTTCTGAAAGCCAGCTATTTTGCTGCGAGCTGCACTGCACTCCTAGCAAAACTGTAGCACTTTTCTTGTGCTGGCTGGTAGCAGCAGGCTAGGGATGTGTTTACAGGGCTTTTAAAGCTAAAAGGCAGGTTTGCTACACTGAGCGACCTCCAAACCGAGCAGAATTGCAAAAGGCAAAGACTGAATTTCAATCAGCAGCCAGGATGCCATTAATGTTTTACATGCATGATCAATGAGCAGAACTGTGATGTGGAAAGGACTGAATATTCATGGGAATGAAGTACTCTAACCCTAATTCAAAAGATAAAACACTATTTTCGCTTTGTCAAGATTGTCTGGGATTTTTCCCAAGAATGGTGATGTACAAAAAGCTCATTAGAAACTTTAAAGCAAATAATCAACCAGTGTCCTTTGTCAAGACTAGAGTTACTTATGATGTAATTGGTTATGTTCATGTGACTTACTGGTCATGGAATAAATATCATGAGCTATCTGTGCAAACCCTCCAGCACAGCTTTGCCACATTATTGCTGTAACCCTCATACTTCTTCGCCCACCCCATAGCTTCTTGCTGCCATTGGAGGTTCTGCACCGCATTTAGACTTAATGGTGTAGTGTGATCAAGTCTTACAAAAAAAACCAGACCTCTCAATTTAAATGCTTCAGGGACACAAAAGCATCAAGCACAGACGTGTCTCTAACAGCACTGTAGGAACACTACCTCGAGATTTAAACATAGACTGCACGCTCTCCAGAAGGGATCACTGCAATCAGACAATTAGCCCGACCCTGTATGATGCCATCTGTCTGAGTTATGACAGGGAAGATGGACTTCAATCCTTCCTCTGCCTATCCTTCACCAGCAATTCATCACATGTTCACTTCAGGTCGCTAGTCTTTAAAATGAGAGCTGCAGAGCAGGTGATAAAAATGGGTGTCATAACCTGTGAAATTTATAGCGTTCTCTGTCTTAAAACTAGCAAGAGGTATCAGTGGCCTCTATCAGTTGCAGTATAAGTACTGACCTACTAAATCTGCTTTACTGTATCCATCAGTTGTGATAAATTTAAAACATATCCCACCTAAGATCAAACTTCTAAGCTTCTGCAGAGAAGGCCACAAACCCTCTGGACTTATGAGCAGTTATGTCTAGATGGAAGATACTTCTTAAGCATCAAGAAAAATAATTTACTTGGGTTAGCCATCAATTCATTTGGGCAGAGTACAGCAGATCAGGAGCAAAAGGCTGTGCTCCAAGAGGGAAGAAAGTCCATCCCTGCTGGCAGGGAGTCATCCTGGCTCGCTCACCACCTTGGGTACTCCACACCAGTGCCTGATCCCCTCCAGCCCTTGCTCCCATTGGCAAATAAAGGGAATTGGGAAGGAGAGACAGAGGAGCTTCTTTTGGACTATGAGGCAGTCACCTTCTGTTGGGCTGGTCAAACTCAGCATCTCCGTGACCGCTTGACAAAGATGGCATGATGAAGAGCTGTTGTTGT
The DNA here is from genome assembly GCA_013398735.1 of Nothocercus julius. Lineage (NCBI taxonomy): Eukaryota > Metazoa > Chordata > Aves > Tinamiformes > Tinamidae > Nothocercus > Nothocercus julius. Next base: position 1,836,955 of record VZSV01000117.1, read on the forward strand.
TAACAATTCTTTGACTACATCATGCTATCTGCCTTGCAGTTCACATTTATACAGCCCTCCACTCAACCGCAACTCCTTAGCTTTACTTGGAATAATTTAGGAAGTCATAGGATGGTGTAAAACTCTTATTTTTGTAAAGAAATTGGCTTCTAGGGTACCTCAACAAATACTAGAACTTGACAGGAAATAAAAAGATCCAAATTAATTTTAACTGTTCTGAACAGAAATGTAAAAATACAATTAGTAAACTGTACGTATATCCCTACAACCTTGGAGATAATCCACAGACATGAAATGGAGTACCGGGCAGCTTGATCTTTCCATTCTTATTCATAAAATTCATTGGGATAATAAGAGTTCAGAGGTTAGCACTATATGCTCTGGTAGCCATGCAGTGATATTGGGCATTTTCAAATAATGACACATTTTATGGCAAAGTTCACATTTCACTGGATAAAGAGTCGTTCAGCAGTCATAACTGTACCTAACCCACAGAAAGACATGGCAGAAAGAGCATAAAAGTCCTTCATTCGGTAGTGTAGATGAGAAGCTGCCCATAGAATAAGAGGGGAAATTAGTATAGCTGAAAAGTGTACCAAAACACATTTGTTAAACTCTGCATTTGTTTGAACCATCAAAAGCGATATCTTTTACAATAGCAACTCAGCTCTTGGCACTGCAGGGAGATTCCAAATTTTTGAGAAGAAAAGTTTACAAAAGGTTATGAAAATAAAGTATTGCACCATTTTTTCCACTAATTTTTACTTTGAGCCAAAATACTATACTAAAAAAAAATTACATTAATTTAATTGTCCATCTATTTTTACTAAAGTTTTTTCTGTTATAGATTTACAGTACAGCTTTTTTCCAGAGAATTATTTACGCACATTTTTTTTCCAGACAACTTCACTTTGCCTTTAAAAGCCCATCTTTAAAATCCTTCTCTACTATCAGAATTCCCCTGAACACAAACAAGTGCTTCGCCTGTTGCAGGCATGCAGCTTTGTAATACTGCCTTCCAGACAAAATGCCTCTTTTCTTTCCTGATAAAAACATCTCCTTCCTGTTGACATTATCCTTTTTCCACATCACAATATCCTGTAACACTGGAGAAGATGCAACACATCCTGTTTTCTCAAGATTTGTTACCACAACTCCATATTAATGAATCTTTCGGGGGGCAGTTTTCCATTCCTTAGAGAACTCATAGCCTGAATATGTAAAGTGTTAAGTCCTTCTTTATGACTACAGCACCTATGTACCTGCGTACTTCAGAGAAGAGAGGAAGGCACATACCTGGGAGCAATGACGATATGGAAAGGAGATTTGTGATTCAAATTTTGGAGAAATGCATGGGGCTGCTTCTTTACTGCATCATTTTGGTCTTTTTCTGTTTTCATTGACCGCTTTCTACGGCTTTCATATTTCTCTTCAACCTAAATGACAAAATTTGAAGTGTTTGAACTCCAGATAGGAAAAAAATGAGGTAAGTGTGTGTTTACTGGACTTCACAGTGTTTTCCCACATGGCAATGAGATAATTATCTCCCAAATTCAAGATATCATTACTATATGATTGGAACTGGAATCTAGTTGTTTATTCTGAAAATTATATTTTCCAAACAGAAGCAGAAATTTAGACTGCAAAAAGACAGGCAAAAAGTCGATCCAAAGCAAAACTGGAGAAGTCAAGGAAGCCAACCATCAGCCAAACCAGTCCTGGACCAAGTGCCAATCTGGAGATATTTGTGAGTAGCGAAGAAAGTTTGGCTGCCACGCGTTGGAACAGCAGCAACGATCGTGAGCTCACACCATGCTATGACACCAAATTTCATGAGCTTGCTCATGAAAAGGCTGCTCCGATACACTATGAAATTGCTACAGACCATCAGGTATGAGTATCACTTTTTGAGGACACTCTGCAAGCATTAGTCTTACACATATGCAAAAATATCCTGCAAAGCTCAGATTCTGAACAAAATCCGTAAGCTGAATTTATTCCTGGATATTCCTGGATGTGCCTTTAAACACAAGCTGCAAAACATGTGCTAAGAGCCACATCTAGCTCATTTTAATGACTGTGGTTCAGTACGGGCAATGGATTTTGTGTCCTTGGACAAGCCTCGCTCTTATTTAAGATGTATTCATGCTGATTTAAACACTTTAATTTTCTATAGTAAGTTTATTTCTGTATTTGTTCTAACTATACCAAAACTCAGTTGCTCAGATGTTTGCAGGAAAAAAAAACCTCTAAGAAGGGAAAGTACTGTCAAAGCAAATTCATTTGCAAATTCAAGACGACATTCACAGTTAAAAAAGATCTGTGAAATTTGCCCAGCTATTTCTCTAATGATTTTTACTGCCTTCTGAATTTGTAATTATGCAGACATATTCGATAGTTAAATACTGCAGAACATTATATATGAATTATTGTCTCCTAGTATTTTATCAAAAGTATAATTGGAAGTACATTATGCAGAGGAAAAGCTAGTTTCTCATCTGTTTGTGCCTGTGGATATATTTACCTCATATCTCTGATGGTATTTGTAAATGCTGGTGTTGTCCGATTATCGAGAACATTTTACATAATTCTTATGGACTTGCAAATTTGTTGATAAAACCAGTGCATAAAACCTCGACTTGTTCTTACTCTATTTTGTATCCCTCCCAAAGCCGTGTTCCGGTATTGGATCTGCACCTTTGGCACGGCTGGAGGAAGGGCGGCAGCAGCCCCTACAATCCATCCTCTCCCTCTCTGTGCGTCCAGCTCTGCAGGACGATGAGCAATGAAAGAAGCTCGTGCCTGAACCGCACTGTGAATGACCACTCAGTAAAGAGGATTTTCTAGAGGTAGGTAACCCAGGCAGGACAAAGCTCATTGCATCAATAAACAGGCTTTTGGGCTAATTAACATGGGCTGAATATATTGCTTCCAAGTGAAGTGGGAGCACAGACTATGCAGAGCCTGGCTCGGCCAGCTCAGGAAGGGCAGGGGCTCCTTGCTGCACGTCCCAGCCTGCCCGTGCGGGGGCAAACTGGCATTTCTGCTGTATTTTTGAGTGGACATTCACAAATTTCATGTCACTTTGTCATTCAGACATTTCCCACAGAAATCAGAATTGAACACATGCTTGTTTTTTATGACAGTACAAAGATGTGTTTTATATATTAAGGCACAAGCTCCTTTGATCTTAACAGTTTATGGTGATAGCAGCATTTCACATGTCAGACAAGACCTCTTTGTAGTTTTCTGAACCATATGGTGATTCGAAACCATGTAGTTTTGCCAAGGTCTTTTTAGCATTTTAGTATTGGATAAGGAGACGCAAAATGTGGAGAAAAGTCATAAAGATTGTGCTTTTGTCATGTGCACCATGAAGACTAAGACTATTCGTAGCCATACCACAAGACAAGGGTGTAGGAGTTTCTGGAGGGATGGATCATACCCAGTGCAAGTACAACCCACCTCACACAACAGCATCCGAATCTTCACTGAGGCTTAATGACAATTAAAGCACTTCATGACAATTTCCAAGATTTAAAAAAGATACAAAAAAAAGTATGAGATGGGGTTTCAAGTGTTTCTGATATGCAAGAAGAGAGCTTTGAATGGGGGAGCAAGGAATCAGAACCTTGTCCTGCTGAGCTATGGAGGCAAAAACTGAAGAGCAAGAGCTGGGGGGGGCAGATATTGCCATAAGCCAGAGAGCATCAGTGAGGCTACACTTCACTAAAAGATAGTGTGACATGGGAAATATGAAGACACCTAAGAAAGACAGCTCATTGACAGGAAAACAAACATAAAGAAAAAAAAAACATTTGATGAAATACGTGAGTCTCTGAAAGGTCTGCAGTTTTACTAGAGACCTGTTTTTAAAAGCTGATACATAAATTCTAGGGCATCTGCAGAAGTAAATACAAGGACTTTAAATACTCTTCAGTAGGGCATTTATCTCTACAGGAAATGTGCTAGAAAGAAAGCTTTCCTTGGTAATCTATAGCTAAATAAAGCATTATTCTCCGATGGAATACAATGATCGGACCCATTGCATATCTCAATCAGAAGCAAAATATTAGTTGGAAAAAGCATGTAGTTTGCTTTCAGAGAAAAGGAAGAGTATAAAAAAACACAAAAGAGAAGAAAAAGGAGCAAGGAGAAAAAAAGGGATCTTGACGGTTAGTCCTTTCAGATTTTCGAGCACCAGTTTTAGAGACTCCAACAAACCCTTTCAAGTCTGAAATAATGAAAAAGAAAAGGCTTCTAGTTAAATACTTGCTTAACTTTTTGAAAGTAAGAAAAGGTCAAAACATTTAAGATGGAAAACAGAAAGTGAAAGAAATACTATCCATATCACCACCGCCTGCAAATTGATATCTGCTATTTGGCAGAACAGAAAGTGGCAGAGAGAGAAACGGGCACTGCGGTATTTCTTCCAGTTGTGCTCTCGCTCTTACCAAACACCTCTCACTGGAGGAAAAGCCCTATTAAGATTCTCCCCCGCAGCTGGGTGCTGGACTGCAAGTCCTGAAAAGCAGAGGGCGGGATGCAGGACTAGGCACGAGGCTGCTCCTGTCGAGCGCTCGCCACCGACTGAGCGAGAATAACGCTGGGGAATAACGTAGAGCGCAGCCTGTGCTCGGGTCCCACAGCCCCGGGGCCGCTTCTTGTGCCGACGCCTTGTGGGATTCAGGGAACGATCATTCTGGACACATCGGGCAGAACTCATTCCTACTGCAACTCCTCCAGTGATAACAGATTGCATCAAAGATGTGTCTGGAGCACCGCCTTTTCTCAAATGTACCACAGCTGGGACTCTGGAAAAAGAATCTTATTTTGGTTGCTGCAGGCATGCCATAGTTTGTTGTTCAGTTCTGTTAATTTAAGCACTTAACTTGAAATAGTTTGCTTAGCAGAACACATTATTAAAAACATATTGCTGAAGTTTTATTATATAGCTTCCAATGCTTGCAGATATTTTCACAGGACACTATTTAAAGTGGGTCTGACCCCAAAAGTATTTCTGTGAAGATGTAGCAAACTGTTCCTGGTGGATTTCTACAGCAATAGCTTTTGCAGATGGCAGTTTTCTTTTTTAATACAAAAACTATTCACGTTAAGGGATTTAAAACTAATCAGTTTGCAAGCTGTTCTTAAACATCTAGATTCCTATGAGACTAAAAATAATGTCCAATGATACGTTCTCTACCTACGTTTATATCATTCTCTAAATACATTCCATCACAAGGGCATAAAAAAGCACAACATCCTACCATTAACACTGCAAAACTGGTCAAAATCCATCACCGAAGTATTTGGGATCAGTTAAACTTCTTTCTGTTCTGAAGTTTAGTTGCACATGTATAAACCTCATGCGTGTACTTCATTCCAGACCCCTTCTACCCATTCTTTTACCTTCTCCTTATCCAATGCATCAAGCTAACACGAACTTCATCCAAAATAAAACAAAATACACATACATATGAGTTTACAAATGTAATCACACTCATATTTTTATATATGTACGTGTATAGACACATCCTGTGTTTTTATACACACATGCACATACAAAATAGCTCTCTTCAAAAGCCGCACATATCTTCTTGTGTTTCTGGAAAAAAACTCTTTACAGAAGAAAATATCTGGCACACTTTAACAGAAGAATAACAGGCAATAAGATAGAATCAGGTTTTCTCATTCTGATACAACCTGACAAGATCGTAAGACTTCTCAGAGAAGGTTTCTAGCCTCTGAAGTCAATAAAACCTCATCAGGGGAAAAAGTAGCTCTGATTTAAACAACTGGCACATGTTCCCTACGCTAGTGCCATCCCACGTCCTTGCAGTCCTTTGGAGAGGTTAGACTTCTATCTGAGGCACTTCTTTGCTATCAGTATAAATTCTCACTTTTCCAGGGAATCTTTGCAGACTTTAAAACAGCGCATGGCCTTGAGAATCGGAGCTTAAGAGTGAGGGAATTTGCGCTAAAAGACTTCAAAACTCGGTATAAAAGAGATCACACTGACACTGCATAAACCTACACTGACCCTGTTTATAAGAACTCTTGAAGGATTTTCAGCACAGTCCCTTAAATTTACCAAAGCTTTTACAAGTACCTTCAACATATTCCACTATCAGTTTATATTCTCTATGTTAGGTGTGATTTCAAGCAATGAATAAAGCATTTCTGTAGCAATATTAATTCTCCGTCATGATTAAAGTACACAATGCTTCCCAAATAATAACAATATTTTGACATTTTTCTCTCTGACTTTTAAATATGTATTTTTAGATGTTGATATTTCAAAATATAATTTCCAAGAAGATTTTTAACATTTTTTTCCTGACTAAGTGCAAAACAATATTAGCATCTCTCACAGAAAGCTCCAGTAATTGGTTTGACAATTAAAAACAGAAATATCAAGCTGCTGAGGGAAGATTACCCAGGTCCAGTAATTTGCAGTTCTGTTTAGCAGGACAGGATGCTTAAGGGCATTACACAAATAGCATAAAATGTTCTGTGTAATGGCAGTGACATTTTCAGCCATCATTATTGCAAAAGGCAACAAAATATATATTGTCAACTAGCATACCTGCACCTGCCCACACTCTCAAGGCATGTATTCAAAGAAGCCATTTTTAGAATTGAATTGGGACATAAGTTCCTTTATTTCAGAAAATCCAAGGCAACAAAAAAATCCCAATTTTCTTACAGGCAACTCTTTGTACTGTTTTGATCACAACAGTTCTCTACACGGCAACTCCACAGGCAAAAGACCCATAACCTGCCCTCATCTCTCCACTTTCTCCTTCAGGAGAACATCATCATACCAAAAATCAAAGATGCAAAGGGTGCCTGTTTGCTCCCTTGCCAGGGACCATACTGATGCACCCATACTCACACACCCATAAGAGTTCAAAACTGGTGGGTTTTGCTTGGGTTTCTCTATTGTACCTACATCCATCTAATCTACAAAGATACCTTAAGCAATAGTTTGGTAACATTTACATCATTAAGAAATAATATCATTATTATCTGCAAATATCATTAGCAGAAGAAGTCAACAGAAATTATCCAAGGAATTCACCTAAGAACGCCATGCACACATGAGAGGATATGAATATGTCTTTTTCATTTAGAGGGAACTGGATGATGCTTAAAAGCAGAAGAGCATGTTTCAGTCTCCGGGTCTCTTATGCATTTATTTGACCTCTGACTTACTGCCTTCCTACCTCCCTTTTTGCCTTCCGTATAGATATGCCTAGAAAGTTAGACTCAGGGATGTATGCAGCCGCCCACCCGTTTACAAGTACTGCAGTCAATGTGATCCATGGAAATGTTACTCAAGGTAAACAATATTTGTGTCATAAACAACAAGCTTTCAGAAATCATTGCATAATCTGTATACGTGTAAACCCAGCATTTCTCACATTTCATTCTGATATGAATTATACTGCTGTAAACATAAGAAATTGCAATATAGCAATAATATAGTCAAGAAAGGGACATAACTGAATATATTCCTTTAAGCAATCCTCCCAAAGCATACAGTAACTGAATGCAGAGAAACCCTACTAAGAAATCTTAAGAATGAATAAGAAGCAAACGCAAGAGAGCATAGGGCAACGAGCAAAAGCATGCAAGGAAGGACAAATAAACCCAATGAGATTAGCTTCATTTCTGCCTGTACTCTTGAGTTCAGATCTTCACTTTTCTGGAGTTCACAAAGGTAAGAAAAGCAAAGCAGGGCTAGCTTTTCAGTTTAAGTTTCTACCCATTCCAAGATGGAAAAGAAAATAAATATTTTTACCTATGTGCGAAAGAAATGCAGCAATATGCTCTACCAAATGGTAGAGACCAGAAAGGCTTTTACAGTCACTGTTCAGGTACAGATGTTCATTTCTTCACTCTGTCCTCCCTTTGCCCTGGCATACCACGGACAAGCTAAGCTTTTAGCAGCACTTTTGCTCTCCTACTTATTTTTCTTATACCAGCTTTATATGTGCTTAATTTTTGATTTTAGTGCTGAATTTTTTTTTTTTTTTGCTAACAGTGACCTCTTTTTCTTTTAAATAATAAAACACAGGCATCAGCCTAGAAAAGTAAAAGCCAAGGCTGAGCATAGAAAGAGGGCTACATCTTCAGCTGGAATAAATTATGTGTCATCTTCCCACTCAGCAGATCAGCATTTGAATTCACTCAACTTCAGGATCTGGTCCTCAGTTTACATTTGATATAAAGCAAGTTTCACTGCTGCGGTCTTCCGAGGCTAATGAAAAGAATCTCATTTATTTTCTACAGTTTCTTAAACATCATCTCAGTCCCCGGACAGGATCCAGGGGGGATTGCAGAGCACCTCTTGAGAGGTCTATTGCTCTTCACTGCAGATCCTTATGCCCACGCAGCACAAGGCAGGCTCAGAGCTCGCACTGCTCCTGAGACCGAGCGAGCCCAGCACGTCACAGCTCATTAAGGATCCTGACTGCCGGTCTTAGGAGAAACAGCTAAGGAAGGAGTTAGGGGAAAGATGTCAGAAGCACAAGGAAGAAAAGGGAAGGAAAAAAAAAATGAAAGAATAAAAAAAAAAAAGTGTAAAAATAGCATTGGCAAAGATATAAAGGGGCAAAGACAATGATGAGTTGGGTGAGCTAGAAGGGCAAAAAATATCTTGAAAAGAATTAGTGGGTGTTAGAGACTGGAAGGGAACACATTTTAAAGGAAGCTACACTCCCACTTTGTTTTGAGAATAAAGGAAGAAACTAAGGGGAGGCAGACAAGTCCAGATAATATTTATTAAAAAAAACTAAAACCAGTCTCCCAAGCAACCAACGAGCATAAAGCTGAAGGAGCTCCTGTGTAAGATTTCTGTGAAATGAATATGGACTGTTCATGAGTTACACTTCCAGGTGCCAAACTCTTAGTTATCCTTGTCTTGACAGTTCGTTACGCTGCAGACCACTTCAATACGAGCTTGTTTGGTGCTCTCCACATTGGAGGGTCTTCAGCAGCCGACACTAAGGCCAACAGGACACCCCTCTTCCAATGAAGCAAACAGTCCCTGTGCTTTCCATCCCCCACTGACAGTCACCAGTAAACTGCCTAAATCTTTGAGGTCTCCTCTTCAAGATTTATATTCAGAGATCGCTGGTCAAGTTTGCAAAGAAAAATCCTTCTTCATCAGAATGTGCGGTACTGCATAGAATTTTATCAATCAGATAAAGGAAGCCTAGCTAAAAGATATGAAAATAACTTAATAAAAAATGCACGAGGCACATCTAAAAATTATGGCTTCCTATCCCAACCTTTAGCTCACACTGTCAGATTAAGAGCAGCCAATTTCCCCTAACAGTATTAAAATTTTTGTTAGGTGAGAGCAGCAACACACATGCCATGTGGACCATGTAGCTCCAGGCAGAAACTCCTCCATCCCCATAGAATTTAACCCACAAATAACTCTTGCTCAGAGGTAAGAATCTCCTATGCAGGCATTCTGCCTTCCTGAGTTATGATTAGTATTTAGAATACTAGGTAGTTTAGTACTAAGTATACTCTTATTAACAGTCTATAATCTGCTCATGCTAGCATTAGATTTTGTTATATTCTAAAGTAAAATTGCATTTTAAAATGAAAAACTTGCTTTTGGCAGGATTTAAGTTGCAATTCTCCATCTTAAATAACTATTAGAAATGAAAACCCTTCAGTACAATGAAGTATCAACTTAAAAAGAAAGTACTGGAATCTCCAGCAAAATTCCAGGTAACGGGGCTGAGGACATGCAGAAAGAATAACCCTTAATCTTGCTCATTTAAATGCTCGTGTTCATAATTTCTGACCAATAGAGATTTCTGTTTGATAAGTGACTTGTGCATTTTTTCTTTATTTGCAATAGGTACAATCCATTTTCAGCATTTTAAAATACAGACAGACTGTGAATATTCTAAGCTTTTGGTGGTTCACTCTGCTTTCTACAGCCAGCTCCCAAAGCCCTGCTTCTCTCTGTTCATGACCCACACAGACAGTAGGAGAGTTGGAATTTTCTGAAATTTTCCAAGAGTTGAAATTTCCCTAGTTACTGACGGACAAGAAGATAAAGTCTTACCACCTTGCCCTACCCCTACTACCTCCCCATCACCTTCTGGCACTGAAACCAGAGTTTTGGTTAATGTGAAAAACTGTCCTTCATTTCACATTGTCCCCCAACACATTTCACCAACTTCTGCTTGCAACATACACGCTATGGAGTTGTACTAGCAGTAAATAATCTGGATGGTGCCAAGACAGGTTTTATACTATATCAATTCTGTTTAACACAGCACTTAATTTACCCTTTTTCATTATATTATTGTACATTATTGCTCATGGTGAGGCACCATATCCACAGTGATCCCTTTTCAGAATTACCCTTTTCCAAGGCAGGCTCCTGTCCTTGTGCATGGCTACAGCAAACTACAGCTGATGCATTATGACAAATTGTTCTCATAAGCAATTTTTTCTCTGGCTTGTCTTCTTGTCTTTCCATTATTCACTATCTCATCAAAACACACATGCAAATTTAAATAGAAAAACAAATGCAAAATCCACTAAGTCAACCAAAAACTCAAGTGGCAGGTTCTGTCAAAACTGTGTTCACTTGCAGCAGTTTCCGTTGTCTTTCCTACGGAAGAGAGGCAAAGGATTTTTGAGAAAATTATCGGGATGGGCAGGAAGGGCAACCTTCCTATGTTCTAGAACTGTGCTTTGTGAAATGCAATTCACAACTGGGCAGATCCCTACCGAAAGTCTGCCTCTGTGGTGGTGGTTGGGATACACTTGCACAGCTTTCCTTCACTGTGTTCCTTGCATACGATTCCTCTGCTCTCCTTCTGCATCTTGCAGAATGTTCATTCTCTTTCCTAAACACTGGAGTCCACAAAGAGGACTGTCCATCTTTCTGTTATTCCTTAGGATCACAATCCATCTCCTCCATTAAAAACACAAGCTTGTACTTCTGGCAAACAAAAGCCTTCCTCCTTTCAAGGCAGTCAGCCATGTCATGCAGTGACTTACTAGAATTTAAACTTCCAATAGAATTTTCTCATTAAACACTTTGTATGCATTACTCAAATGTTTGCTATTGCATCCTTTAAACTCAGCCAGTCTATTCCTTCACTAAGTCAGCAAACTCTCTACAGCAAATCTCAAATATGAAATCAAGGTCACAGGTCCCGCAAAAGAACTTTAACAGATCAAAGCTGTCCTAACTTTGGTTACTGAAGACTTGCTACCTTACTGACACAAAATAAAATCCAACTCCAAAACAAAAAGTCAACCTTTTCATTTGCAGAAGTCCAATTATTGTAAACAGGTTGTGATGGACTAGATGCATGTAATTTTGAACAAACCAAACTTAACTTTATTGTGAAAATTACTTTTGTGAAGGCTAGCATATGGCTTAAGAACTACCTGCAAGGATACCTATCTGTTAAATTCAACAACTTTTTTTTTTTTTTTTTAATAAAAGTTGTATGCAAGAATTAAGAAAAGTAACATTAAACTCCAAAGAATTCAGACAGTCAAAATTAAACTGTATCAAATAGAATTTGGGTATAGTTCATTGAAGCTCTTTTGCAAAAATCATTTTGCAAAGTATTCTCTCCTCTTAGTTCAACACTGTTAACTTGCATGATGGTCATGTACCTTGCAAATCTCTCTCAATTAAAATCTACTTTAAATCACAGCAGTTTTGAGCCACTCAATTATCATTTTACCTCCTCATTACTGAAAATGTGTTGTCCGTATCTTAATTTATTATTCACATACATACTCTGAAATTCCCTTCGGAAATCGTCACCTTCACTGAGAACAACTCATCTATAACAGCTCTATTAGCATTGAGTAATCCACATCAGATTATTAGACTAGGACTGAGCATGCATTAGTAAAATGAGACAAAAATCTATTCCGAATACAAACAAGTCCTACTTTAGAAAATAAATGAATGCAACTCCTCTTTGAGTACATCATTCACTAGAAAACAAAGATGTTTTGCTGAGAAAGTCTGGAAGAGAACGTGATTTGTGGAATGGGCAACAGTCTAGAAAGAATCACATTTTGCTTTTCCTTTTTTCTTAACACCACTCCTCAAACCCAACTCACACATACACTACTTATAATTAAACCATTGTAATTTTTGGCACACAGTGCAGAGTCACTAGCCCATTTTGGACAAGATTTATAAAAGACTTATCAAACTTCACCAGTTTCCTGAAGTTGTCCCTTCACAAATTTATGCAGTGAATGTTACTCTAAGCTTTTCCCTAAAATCTTTCTGGTTTGGGATTTTTTTTTCCCCACTTCAGGATATTTCTGTTCCATTCTATAATCTCTTCTGTCTTCTGCCCCAAAGGGACACTTCAACTCTTTATCATTGCTTAAGGAAATAGGGTTCAGATGATTTAGCAGAATAATTCTCCATCTCCAGAAAATGAGATGACTTAACAATAGTCTTGCATTCATTGACAATATCCTAGTTCTCAATTTGACACCCAAATGTAAAAATTCAGCTCAATTTAACTCCTAAATCTATTTTCCTATTTTACAAAGAGTCAAGAAAAACTTCAGAGTTGATGTGGCTTTGCGTGAGACAGGGATGCTTCCAGCTTCTCAGCTCAGGTTGTTGTTGTTGAGCTCTCCCCTTGGTTTCTGCGTTCAGAAAACCAGGCACACGTACTTGAGTCCTGCTCTTATGAGTCTTCAAGGTGAATAAGGAAGGGAGCAGGTCCGTGAAATGTGCTGCAGCTTGGGTGCGCCCTGCTGTCTAGGCAGATCTTCTGATCACATAAATCAGTTACAACATCAACTATTTCAATATCAACTACTTTATTTTAGATTTGATGACAGATGAAGACTGAAGATAGCAAGAGAAAAAGAAGATTTACTCTGAATATCTATTAAGTGTCTCTTCTCACAATTAAAAGTTAGGGCACTGGCCTCTAAGTACTTTCCGAGCTGTTTCCCTTCAGATAACCAGTTAAACCACAGAAGTCAGATCTGACTTCATGAGCCAGAAAGCGCAAACAGTGCAGAACCAGACTTCAGCTTTTAGACTGCAGAATTTTCCCATCATCTTGTACTTTCTGTATGTCACCAGGATAAACTGGGATATGGAACTCAAGGAAAGCAGAAACGCTTGAATACCTTAGACTTTTATCAAGAATATACAGATGTCTGAATACCTATCGAGTGATTGCAAAAACAGGAACAGATGGCATGTCTCCCTTGAATCCAAGGCACACAGCTAGCTTTCCTCCACCTGTCTTGTAAACCCACACTGCCTATTCCAGCAGCTCAGAGCAGACTGCACCACCAGAAGAGCAGGATGAAGTGCCCTGCCTGGAGCTGCATCTTCTCTTTTGCTCTTGACACCCACCAACAAGTCCTTGCTGCCTTTCCCACTGATCTATCTAGCCACATGGTCAGCACGCATCCATATAGCACAGAAAATAGGAGGTTAAAAGAAGTGATGTGACTGCAGTGCAGACCCACTCGTAGTTTATTTGAAGTTCTTGTTAGCTATCTCCTAGCTAGCAACTTTTCTTATTTTAATCCATTAAAAAATAACTTACTCTGCCATTCAGTTTCATTTGGATGGACCAGACCTTGAGGTGTTCTTTCTGCATTTTTCTGAAATCTTAAGAGGAAACCGAAAACAAGCTTGAAGACATATTCCAACTGCCAATTAAACATTGTGAAACGATAGATTAATCTCAATGGACCTCAAAGTTGACAAAGTCATTGTTTAATGTGTTTAGATATAAAGCAAAAGAAATTTGATAACAGCAATAAGGCAACTCAAAGAATATCGTTATCACGAAATAATTACATCCCAACAGGATTAGAGGTAATCAGCTACACTGTCTCAGGACACCTCGGGGGGCGATTATCTTACCATAACACCACCACCCATTGCGTCTCAATGCTTAAATGTGTTCTGATAAAATAACAAAGTTTTACAGTTAGTGTGGTTTTTGTGTAAGGAAAGGTACAAGCAAATTATAGTCAGTTTATATTTTCTTTTCCCAGTAACTTTGTATTTAAAATTTAAATCTTGCTGGAAATTCTGAAATATAACAATATGCTCAGTGTTTAAGTTGTGACAGAAATAATCAATATTAGAAAACTTAAATTTATCTTGGCACGCTTTGTTTTTTTCATGCTGCTCTGACTTCGATTTGTGTGACTATTTTAATGTCATTTAAATACAAAAGTATGCTTAACACTAACTGCCAAAATGAAAAAAGTGTTTCATAGATTATAAGCCACATAGAGTATTTACTTAAATGACCAAAAAAATAAAGTAATAAATCTTAGTCTCTCCAGTAAATGGAACTATTATGCCTGGTTGAATGTATTTATTTATACTAATAAAAAATATTATCTCCACAGGTATTACTTTGCTATCATTTCTTATGTGCTGTCAAAGTGTTAACTAAATATAAAATCTAATAAAATGTATGACAAACAGAACTCCCCCATGCTATTGTATACAGTGTAGCAATATAGCACCATATTGATTCTGCTATATGTTTTCTTAAATTGGTGCATGACAGTAAATTTCAGCTTTGCTATGGGACCCCAGCACATGCCATGCTGTGCCCCAGGTCTGTCAAGCCCAGTATCTGGCATATAGCAATGCTACATAAGTGAGTCTGTCTTCCACTGATTTATTTTTACAGAAAAAAAAAAATCTAATGGTGACAGTTTGTTTATTCTGCAGATGATTCATGTTATTTGTGTGATCACATAGTCCCAACTCTTATTATTCCAATATACTTCACAGCAGCTATATAGGCTTGGTTTTCCTAAATGCAACAATTCCTTTTTTTTTTATTTCAAAGGTAACCAACAGACAAGCCTGGCTCAATTACTTACTATGGGAAGTGTTCCAAAATCGCACTGAACAAGAGAGCCCACAAATAACATTAGAGACCCCAATTTGCACATAGAGGATACTATTTTCTAATTGAACTACTACAATCTAGATGGGGTCTACAATTTAGGGGTCTCAAGCACTGCAGAAGCAGCTCCTTATGGCAACCATTGCTCTCCTGGCTTAACCACTAGCTCTCAATGCCCTTATGGAGCCCTTGGTTCCTCTTCTCACGTGGAAGCAGAGCCACCCTGCAATGCTCAAGTGCTACCCGATGCTGCAGCATGAAATTTGCATTGGTTAATTCGCTTCACTTCGCGGTAAGGCAAAGAACACAGCTGGCATTTGGGCTGGGAACTTAAGAACAACTTATTCTGAGCATATGATAAGCCTTGGAATTGTAGAGGCACAAGGAGTGCAAACAATAAATTACAAATAGAAAGTGATTTAGTGAAAGCAACTGCTTCTCAGAGAAAGATCATGTTTTGGCCTTGTTGACCTTTGTGAAGACTGGCTTTCTGGCTTATTACTAAGAACTTTAAAGGCTGTTATAAATGGTTGATTCGGCTATTCTAGAAATGAATTATGCAGACTATAAAGGGAACTTAACACACCTCATATACAACCATCCTATGAATGACTATTTTGCTCTGAATTAAAAGTCAAAGTGAAATTAAAATGGCCCTCTTTAACTGCTTTCAGGGATTTTAAATCCATAACTGAACAAAATAGAAATTTGCATTTTTATAGCACATTACTCAAGAATCTCTCAAAACAGTGCTTATGAGGAATGTATGTGATCCCCATTTCACAGATAACTGAGATGCACAGCTAGTAAGCAACAAGTCAACCCAGCATCCTTATCGCCATTTACAAACAGAAGTTCTTCTATTAACGCTTAACAACTCTGTTCCATCATTGGTCATTACTATATAGTGTGGTTTTTATACCAGTGTCCACTAGAAGAGCTTGTCCCTCAGCAATACTAGCTGTTTTTGTTCAGAAAGCCAAAAGGATGATAAATAATGAAACCACCTCTCCTCCATGACTCCATCTTCTTTCACAGGACCCCTCTGAACTCTTCTCTTTACTGCTCATACTTAGAAGATCTACATGAAGGCGCTAATGCTTCACGCTTGAAGAGAATCAGAGTGAAATCAAAAGAACAAATTGTCTTACCATGAAGCCATCTCTCAATTTGTTCTGTGCCATACTGCAGGCAAAGAAATAAAAGCCTGTGCACTATCAATAGGGCTTTGTTCTAAGTATGTACAGAGTACAGAGATTTGTAAATCTACTCATAACTATGCCTAAAAATTTTATATAGTCAAAATCAACGGTTATGAGAATTTTCCAAAAATTTTACAGCTATCCAAAGGATATTTTTAAGTTCAGAAGACTTTTTATTTTGGGAGAGAATCATTGCTATTTAAATCTCACAGTGGAATATATGCATAAAATGAAGAAAACATTTTGCTTTACCTGTACATTTTTCTTCTAATACCTACGATGGCACCAACATCTCAGATCAACAGTTTTTTTGGGCATTGAATGCTTTTCATCAAATTGCAGTCAGTAGAAATACTTTCCCTAGCAATCTTCAAAACTCTGATATACATGTCATAAAAATCTATTCAGAATTCAATATCCACATTAGTGCTACTGTCATTTGGGAATATATCACTCGAACAATGACTCAAAACACTGATGCAAAGGATGACTGAATGAGAATGATTTCCTTTCTAGTGAGGTGCAACAGGCCAGATCTTAGTCTGCTTCATATCTCCTCACAAGAGGCACAATGCAAGAGGAGAGGGAAAAAAAAAAAAGTCTAATCCAGTACAACTGGTTATTTGAAAAGTCTTCACAAGAACCAGAATCCCTGGGTATCCAGAGCCAAAAAGCGGGCAGGAGGGCTCTTGAGCCATAGCCTCTTCTCCCTTTCACAACTTCTATAAGAGCCACAACAGCAACTCTGAATTTAAGGATGAACTAAAGAAAATAGCAGAGCATCAAAACCCTATCCCTACTATTGTAGGTAAGCATGATGTATAATCTTTATAAACTGATAAACCGCTCTCTTAAAATCTTACTACTCCTGCTTGCAGGCTTGTTGCAGAACCTCATTGTACATTAGAAACCTCTCCTGCTTACATTTCTTGCCTAACTTGTTTTTATGGTGCATTTATGGTTCATTTATGATGTCCATTTTAATGATGCAGTTCCTACTATTTATTCTGTAGCCAACAGGGCTTTTTTTTTTTTCTTTTTTTCCCCCTCCTCCTCCAGAGGTAATCATAGCCCCACTTTCTCCTCATTTCACTATACTAAATAGCCCTGCCTCATTTACTTTACCTTTTTATGGTGGGCTTTCCGTTCTCTCTCTGATGTTGTTCCAGACTAAATCTGTTTTAAGCAATTTAGAATCAAATAGATTTAGACACATTATTGCAGGTATTTCATTTGAATCATCTCCAGCATGATGGAATCACTCAGCCCTGGTGAGGCCACACCTGGAGTCCTGTGTCCAGTTTTGGGCTCCCCAGTACAAGAGGGATGTGGAGCTGCTGGAGAGAGTCCAGC
>VZSV01000117.1:1854727-1882148 GCA_013398735.1 Nothocercus julius
GGCTGCCCAGGGAGGTTGGAAGATCTCCAGACAAGGAGACTCCACAAACCCGCTTGGCCACAGTCCTGAGCCACATGCTGTAGGTGACCCTGCGTGGGCAGGGGGCTTGGACTAGATTGGACTAGATGATCTCTAGAGGTCCCTTCCAACTTTAAGGATTCTATGATTCTATGATCATCATGGCATTAGTGTATTTCTAGCTCTGTGAGAAATGGCTTGCCATATACCTCCTTTACATTACAGACGCCTTTTTCATGGCTAAAGCACATCGGTGACACACATGCATCTTGGAAGGATTCATCCATCTACATGGGAGATATCTAGTATCTATTAGGTGTTCAGGCTTCCAATAAGAAAGTCAGCTCCAGGCAGCTTTTTCTGCTGCCCTCCTACAATACAGATTTTAGTTAGACGCAGTCAATTACACCCTGGAGGTGTCCACATTTCTGCAGTAATAGCAGTTCATACTCCTCCCGTGCTCTATTACATTTTAGCCTTTCTTTTTAGTAGGTGTTTCTAACAAAGGAGTTTCAACACTTAGTCTAAGTTCACAAAATCAAAAATTTATCACCTCTGTTATTCTTGTTACTCTGTATTCAGTATATTACTCTGATCCTTCTTTGCTTTAACTGTACTTCTCACCTACACACCTTACAAACACCTATGATAAAATGGACCTTGACAGACAGAAGGAACAAGGAAAATGAAGGCTTCTTACAATTCTGCTGACATCACATGTTAAATTGCAGGAAAAGCCACAAGACTCTCCTCCTTCCACATTACAGGTGCAGAACTTTGTTACTCTTCTTTCCTAACTCATCTGTTTGCCCATCCTAGCTTCTGTTCTCCCATACTGTCTGCATTTCCTTATTTTTTTCTGAAAACACCCTTCAGTGGTCCTTCCATATCAGTACAAATTTGAGAACTTGATTTTCACTTGTTCCCCATTTTTTAAATGATTATTTTTCATTCTAAGTTTGTTGAATTTGTTGTTTGCTGATTGTTCTCTGCATTTCCAAACTAGACTATGCAGCATTCAGACAGCATTAATTTAGTCTCAGGGTAGTCTCTAAAATTCCACTCTTGCTACTGCTTGATTTCTGAACAGCCCCTTTGACCAACTTTTGGCTTGAAATTTTGTCTCTCTGATCCTATAACCACCACACATTACTTTGTTCTCCTCATCACTTTTTAAACAAACCTTTTTCTCATTCTTCCAACTTACTATGTGGTTCCACAGTGTTAGTCCATCCCATGGTCACCACCTGTGCTCCCGGTTCACCACCTCCTTGGAAACTCCCTTCCAAAAACTCAAGCTTGGTAACCACCTTCAGGCTGATGTTTCACGGCTGTGCTTCTCTGCTCCAGTTCTAAGCACTCTCTTTTTCTGGCATCCCAGGGAGACAGGCAAAGTCCACAAAGTTCTCAAGTGAGTCCCATCACTACCAGTGTGGATACAAACAGCATCCTGCCTGTCCCACAGGCTAAGCACACGTGCATCATCTTGGACTCAAACCTCACTCTGGCTTCTCCCATCCAGGCTGGTTCCAGGAGATCTTTTCTGAATATTATCTCTCACACTTATGAGACACTTAAGTACCCATCTGATTGGGATCCAATATGAATCCCAATTGCTAAAAAGGAGGATAATTTGGACCAGTATAGCTTTTCATATTGCTATTGTCTGAAGATAAGAGGCACCGACTTCAGAAAATACTCTTGGTTGAGGAGTTACACAGTTCCTTAAGGAATACATTTTGTTTGTATATAATACAACTGGATTGACAGGTGCTCCAGACACCCTACCATTTTCTTAGTAGCTGAGATATCTGAAAGCTGCGTCTTTTTACCACAACTTTATTTGCTAGTGTTTTATCTCTTGCTGGATATTTCTTTATATGATGTGAAAAACGAAGCTCTAAGAGTGAAAACATACTGATTCCCTAAACTCAAAGCTTCCCAGAAGATTTCACAATCATAAGCAGCAACAGTAGCTACTTTTTTTCCCCTCGTTTCATCTAGCATGAGAGTCTTTCCAGTGCTTACTCCCTAATTTTTTTCCTCTCAATATAACAAAAGTTGTTTTGGAGGAAAAAACAGCACACTTAGAATGGCTGTTAAAATTTCTTCGTATTCTAATGAATTTAATAAACTCCCATGATGCTCCTTACAATGTAGAGAAACCTTCAAAAATATTAAATTCTGTTTATTTCACCAGCAAGAAGCATTGTAGATGACTGGTAAGATGCATCAATATTACAAGTGCTCAGTTAATGTGGAAAAAGAACTCACAAGAGGAAACAATTATTCACTTTAATGCTTTCTAATATTTTTGAACATGACTCAACTACAAGATTTTGCCTGTACATTTATTTTTTGTTTCACCTCAAATATCTCTTGATTTATGATGAAACCTTATTTTCTCACCTACTAGTTTAATTTATACTGCACTTACAGCTCCTATAATTTAATGGAAGTTGAAGTTTGAGATTGTTTCTATGGCACCTAAACTAGCTGTACAACCTAACAAAGAGTTCACAGATTTTATTAAGAGTTTTGATATACAGAGTTCTTTAAAAATACTCAGACACTCCCCAAAAAAATTTTAAACAAAAAAAAAATTAAAGAAGAACTTTTCAAGTAAAACAAAAACATACCTGCACAGCCTTAAAGTTTCAGCTGATTGTTTTAGAAATGTAAAAAAATGCTTAATTATAGCCCATGTAATATGTATAATTTTATAGCACATGCACAGCTAATTCCATCTTCTAAATGCTCAATATATATATATTTCATTATACTTTATATATGTATTACACTTGCTAGATATAATTACCTGCTGCCACTGTCAGGGCAAGAGCTGTGGTTTGGAAGCCTCAGTCTATGTCCTCTCCCAGTAGGACCAGTGGCTTCCTAGTTGACTTCAGCAGCAAGTCACCTCTGTCCTGGGCTTCCCTATTTCCCATCTATAAAAAGGAAATCTGTTACCATGTTCTCTTTTAAGCATTTTAACAATCTAATAATTATACAAGGGGATTTTTCGCCTATCAGTCTTATTAACTGTATGCCTGAACTGTAAGGCTAACAAATTCAATAGAAGAGATTGTTAGGCAAATTAACTGAAGCAGAATCAAATACTTCTCAGTTACACTTTTAAATAACTTTCAAAGAGGTAAATTATTTAAGGTTGATTTTTTAGGCAAGTAGATCACATTGCTAATATGAGTTGCTATAAACTGTCTGATGCCCCCAAAATATGAAGAAATGGTAACATAAATTATAAAGATTAAATGAGCACATTAGTGATAACAAGAGACTTCAATTCCCAAACTAATTGGGACAGGAAAAAAGATATTAAAAGGAACAGTTTGCAGAGTGACTTCTTACTAAGAAGGAATCCAAAATGAAGCTGTATGGTGGAAAGGCTGAAAATGCCACTTTTTGATCGCGATGTACTTCGATCCCACAGGATAACCCACAGATCCCAACTGCTTTGCAAGTCAAGGGTCTGGTTATTGCCAAATTACCATGCAGCAATTTATGGGCAGAGTACTCTGGTTTTGCCCATGATTAGGGGACTTGAAGGAAATGATTCCCTCCTGAAAGGGAACCTTTCCTGATTCAAGACTCAACAAGTCTCCTAGAAACCAGTGCAGGCCTTCGTAAGCTCTGGGATCAGAGCTTTAATTGTAACAACTGAAAAGCTGATCAACAAGCCCATCATTATTCCAAACCACCAGGGAAATCCATTATCAGGCCTTTGTAACTCCAGAACTCCTAATTCTTTTTCTCCTTGACAATTCTCTTTATGTCTCAATTTCACAAAATTCTCAAAGAAAGGAACTACAAATCATCATTAAATAAGCCTAAAATGTTGGCATATTCCCATCTGTTTCTAACACACTCCCATGTTATGGAAAATCTTTTTTAATCTTTTGTTAATTTTATTATTTCCTGAAATATATTATTTCCCCAAAACAAACTGGGCAATAAAAAGACTCCACAAAATTTTGATACAGGAAAGTATTTTCAAGTGCATGAAGCCCAAAAGAACGATGTCCGAGAACTCACATGAAGAATGAGTGTGCATTTAGGTCACTGAAACTGCAACTAGGGAGACATGGTTTCAGCTCTTAGTTTCCTTTCTGACCTTGGGAAAAATCATTTGGTTTTCCCAATGTTTCTGTTCAGCTCATTTATAAAATGAGAATGATAATATTGCATTAGATACAGCCTCTTCTATAGCTGACATTTTATTCTCAAAGAGATTGCAACCTAAAACGACTAACTCATTATAAGCACATACAGCATCTAGCACAGCTTCTCATTCTCACTCTAGGTCTATAAAGAACAACTCAATAAAGGAACAGTTCTTAAGACTGATGTAACAACAGTTTGATACTCCATCAAAATAATATAATGGAAAGAAGTGCTTAAAAAAGAAAATCTCCAGTCTGGAAATTATAAACATGCACACGCAGGCGGTCTCATACACACGCACACACAGACATGCACGTGTAACACGATCTGCTCTGAAATTAGCAAACTGGATTAGGAATTTTAACTCATTTAAAAACTGTTAATATACCTCTACAAGGCTGAAATAATTCCTGTTTGAGTTGATGAGCAACATAGCTAATGTGGAATGTCAAAATAAAGATTAGAGAAAATACTACATCTACAATCAAAGCTCCTCAGTACTAGGGAACATACGCGAGGAGCACCAGTCCTAGCATGGTTTCATTAATACAGAGCTAGCTCTTAAACATGGATGAGAATTGTGAAGCTATGCAGCACAATTTTCATTTTTAAAGATATTTTAGCAGAAAAATCCTCTCTTTTTTCATCTTGTCAAATCTGAGCTGCCAAATTATTACACAAAGGATTTATAGAACTAGAGATAGCAAAGCACAAGCAAAACAAAAGTTACTGACTGAATTGAGTAGCCTAGTGATTTAGTAGAAAAATAAGGCAGAATTGTTTAAGAAGAAATAAAGCAGCAAATTCTTTGAGGCATAAAGAAGTTCTAAAGGGAATAAAAAAAGAAAGCGCTACAAAGGATATGCGGCCTCCTATGACATATATAACAAATGACCGTGCAACTTGGACTAAGAAAGACCAAGGCAGTAAGGGATTTAAGAGAGAATATCATTTTATTCTAGCAAGACTATAAAAATGCATGATATAAAATCAAATGGCCTGCAATGTGTACAAGGAATAAACATTATAAATTTTTAAAATGTATTTGAAGGATGAAAATCTTGAATGAAAAGAGGAAGGAATGGCAAATTAAAATGAGCAAGCAAATACAATCTCTCCTGGCCATTCCTCTGTTTAGTTTCAGATATACCTGTTCTTTTAGCTAGTACGGCAGGTAGTTTGGTTGACATCAAGAAGAACTCCTCATAATACTAACAACAAAGAGCGTACTTATAGCATGCTTCAGAGTTTATGCATTACAGACATCCATTACAAATCTGAAAAAGTGCTATTCAATTATACTATATGCATCACAGAATTTCCTCTAATCTTTGCATTGTATAGAGTAACTCTCTCTGAGCTACCATGATGTTTGATCTTCTGTTGGTTGACAAACACCACTCATCCATTTCCAATTTTTTTCCAGTAAATTTTCCTGCAAACCTACTACTTTGTGCAGGTAGGCAGAACAGCCAATGCAAGTTGTGACACAGAAACATTTTTAAAACATTGTGAAATTTGCCATTCATGCATAATTTGTCAAAATCCACCAAGATGCTAGAAATTTGCAATTGCCAGAGAAGAGCTGTTTTCTTATTTTTATAAAGGAAGGAAATCAAATATATAACATATGACACTACTCAGCTGGTGTGAATATCCTAAACAAACTTCAATAA
This sequence comes from Nothocercus julius, assembly GCA_013398735.1. NCBI lineage: Eukaryota > Metazoa > Chordata > Aves > Tinamiformes > Tinamidae > Nothocercus > Nothocercus julius. The sequence goes on from VZSV01000117.1 coordinate 1,860,604, forward strand.
ATATTGCAAGGATATCATTTTAAGGTCCCACATAACAGAATTTTGGAGACCTGAATATTCTGGCTTCTGAATTTGAAGCTATCATCAAAAAATTCTGTTAGAAAAAGGATCTATATTTGGTGCTTCTAGCAATTTGAATCGAGTTCCTTGCTTCCAGACCAAAACAACTATCTGAAATTGCTTAAGCTTGCTCATAAATAAAAATCTTTCTTTTCCAGTTCCATAAAGCAATCTCAGTTTCTTAGGCTGTAAAAAGTGAAGTTTGATCATTAAGTTCTTAGAAGCTCAATTCTTTTTTAGAAGGTGGGGGAAAGAAAAGAGGAAGAAAATCATTTGCACTTGGAAAAGAAATGACCAAATAACAATGCCATGTACAAATGTATGCTACAAAATATATTTTTTGTGCCTGGTCCACAGGAAAGATTTCAAAGATGCTATTAAAGAAAAAGAGGATCAATCTTAGGCCATTTAAATAATAACATATGATGGCTTCATGTGGTATATTTTCTACCGCCTTGTTCAGAAGAGTCTGAAATAATGACAGTTTCAGTATTTTCTCAGTAATCTAATGGCTGAAATCCAGGCCTGAGTCAAGGTCCCACAAAGCGTTATACAACCTCCAGAATAAGAGGGAACTATGAAATCCCAGCACTTTACAGAATTAGCCCTATACACCCCATTTCCAATTGGAAGGGAAGAAACCCCAGAAATGACATAGGGAAGAACAAAAAAACCACAATTAATTAACATTAATTCATACCTTTCTCTGGAGATGTAGGTACATCATGAAAGAAACCACCTCAAGTACTACATACAAAGAAACCAGATTTTAGGTTGCTGGGAAAGAGCCATGTAGCATCAGAGCAATAAGGCAAAGAGCAGGTCATCCACAGGGAATAAGTAGTTGGGAAAACTAAGGCTGAGAACAGTGGCCTGACTAGCCTAAAGTTTTTGAAAACCAGTAGCAGAACTATGGACAGATGTGAAGAGTCCAGCTCTTAAGAGAAAGGGTATTTAATCCAAACCCACCTCAGTAAGCGTAACCACATACAAAAACACGTATAGGAACGTAGAGGCACTGTCACACTGATCCAAAAAAAGCAGCTGGTACGCAGAGGAAACCAGAACACAGCAAAGCTACCACAACCATCATCAAGATATCAAGTACACTGCACACTAAAGATTTATTTGGCTTCCTTCAGCATACAAATTCTGATAGGACTTTCAAGTAAACAATTGTATGAATTCAACAGGCAGGAGTTCCACCTCATTTGGAAGCTAAGGTCATGAATCCAACTGTAAACAGCTGGGGTTGGGTTGGCAGACATGCTGAGCACTCACATCTGTACTGTGATCACCAGAAACTATAGTCTAAAGACATAACAGGCTACGCAAGGCACTAGTCTGCAAAAAGAAATCACTATTCAGTACAAACTGCATTTCCAGTATTAGCACTCACTTTTAATCTGAGCTCCCTCTTGCCGCATTTACAGAGGGCCCAACACAACCTAACATTGCAGGGTGCTCTGCTAATTCATGAACAATTGCAAATCATCACAGTAGGACACCAAAAACACCAGCAGCATTCTAGTTTTTGGTTTTGTGGATGCTGGGCTTCAGTAGCACTCAATAAATAACAAAAGAACAATGATAGTAGGAAATACTGACTCACTGCTTTGGAGCTGGGAAATATGGGTAAAGTTTCACAGGTGGCTTTGATCCTGGAACTTCTCACTGCTTGAATTTTGTGCTCTAAGCTTTCTTCTTTTCCAATATACCTATAGGTTTGGGGAAATGGGGTTGTATGTAAATTCAAACTAATTTAATGCTACTGTGTGGAACTCAGACTAGAATGTAGAAAATTCCTCAGAACACAGGTGACATTTAAAGGCTTCCCGTTGTAATTAAAGATATGCTAAATTGATATAGAGGGCAAATCCGTCTGGAGGGACCATAATGACTGTGCTGGTAATAAATCAATCCAGGCAAAGAAATGTTCAAACATATTATGTTAGTCACCTGCTCAGGTAGACAAAGTATATATAAAAAGCAGCAACACAGTAAATACATTTATCATCTGCATTTGCTTGATCATCTCTATTCCGTCACCAAAAGAGCACTCTTAATGTTGCCATCACTTAGCAATACTGCGACCTGTCACCACTCCCCCTCAAACTGAAAACGGAAATGTAACATAGAACGCAGCTTTCAGGATATGTTCCTTCAGGACGTGGAACCTGTGGCAAAGAAGTAGTGTTGCCTTGGCGGACACATTTTGTTCGAGCATCTCTTACCATTCACCACATCTGCAGAGCGTGCACAGCTGAGGACACTGCAGTCACCATCCAAAACATAGATTCCAAAAGTATTTAGACATTCTGCAGGCTATAGAGCTACTTAAGCAATGAATTTCTTGAAGACAGAATTCCACCCTACCCACAGCCCATCTTAGGTGCCAAAAACATCTCTCTGGGGCTGCGTGGTTTAGCAATTTGCTAATGACAGTACAGGCTCATGCTCCCTCCTCTGCTATGCATGCAGTAGGAGGGAGGAGACTCCTATATTTGCAGTATCAGGTACCTACTTCCTTGAGCAACTCAGTCCTTTGTCACCATTGCTCTTTAGCTACCAGCCCAAAGCTGTTTCTGTTCAAGTTTGGATGCCAAGACCCTTCTGATTAAGTCTCTAAATAATATCCCTGTTGTTGATAGCTGCTGCTGCAGCCAGCAAGATCTGATTCCAATAGGATTTTTCTTGTGGAAAAAAAGGGAGGCAGCACTAAAAGGCTCTGATGCAGAAAACATTCTTCAAAACAAAGTATGATTTATTTTGTCAAAAAGCATGCAGTACTCAGAGAAATGGGCTCAAAATAACAGGCACCAAGGCACACACTGTTACTGCTTTGCACCCCCTTCAGTCCTAAGGGGGAAGTGATTTAGCCAAGACACCCACAGCTCTCGTGGGAGCCAAGTCCCTGCTGCCCTGGCCCTGTCTCTCAGTCAGTCTCCTGCAGCTTGTGGCAGCTCCCTGTTCCTCTCTGCACCATGTTCAACAGTCCAATCTATTATCAGGTCAGGGTCTTCTGATCTCTCCTTCTATCCTTTCTCACCAAGCCAGCCCTGCTTGTAGAGTTAGGACTCCAGAGCTGCACCTTTCAGATATAAAAATATGATTCCTCTGTTCAAATACTTGGAATTTCTAGAGTACCCCCTTTTAGCCCTTTATTTTAGCTTAACTTGCCCTTTTTTTTTTTTTTATCATTCTCTGTTCCCTGATTTCTCTTCTACATATTTTACTTTGTACGATGGCACTCACCACAAGAGCCACCATAATCGTGCAGCATCATGCCGACACTGAGGAAGAGCCTTACAGGCACAGAGAAATAGAGCCTGGACACTGTGCAGGACCCCTGGATGTCCTTGTGGTCAGGCCAGAGCTCTTCCCGTCCCTCCTATTCCAAGGCTCATGCTGAGTGTGACAGTCTCCAAGGCTGGGAGCTATGAACTTTCATTGTCCATGCTGAGATCTCATGTTCACTCTCCCCTACCCCTAGGATATAGGATTCCTCTCAAGCTAGATTAAAATGTTTAGATTTTTTTTTTTGAAGAGAAAATATCAATCTCATCCTTGCCTTAAGGTGTTTACCTTACTATAATTCTTTGCCACATGAGGAATGCTATGAAAGTACTATTCTGTCTACTACAGAAACCTGTAATTGCACTGTAATTGTTCAACAGAAGCGAAAAGGGAGAGAAAAACACCTAGGATATACAGAAGTGCTCAAAATCTACTGGTTACAAAATGACATTCCTAACGACCAAAGGCATGACTTTAATAGTTTTGAACAGCACCTTGTGCGTACCGTGATTCTCAGATGCAGCATTTAGTGATATTTTCTCCTATGTTTGCCAAGCCTTCTTTTATAAAGTAATTTTCACTTTCTCACAACCCAAGGGAGAGGAGTTATCAAAGGCTAAATGAAATATCATAGCATTATGCCATCTTTCTCAAATGTTGTGGGTGTGAAAGTCCAGAAAATGAGCTGTAAACAGAAGACAGCATAATAGGTGGGAAGGAGAGGGGAGGGAGCGACTGCATGAACTCTCATCACTGATGGAATCGAACAGTACATTTACATGAAATTAATTTTCAGTGTTGAAATTATGTTACAGTAGCAATGATCACAAGAAAATATTGATAGTAATAAAATGGAGTTCTACAGACACTGGCACTAAATCAGAAGACAGCACGGTGACACTATTTATGTTAATTTCTTCAAATTTCATCCCAGTCTGCATTATTGTTGACACCTCATGCAACCAAGAAAGTAACTCAGGGAGTGAAAGTAAATGATTGCAGCTGCCATTAGATCCCTATATATTGCAGTAAGCAAATGTGCCAACTCATTACAGCCTTGATCTAACAGACATAGTAGTCAGATGAAAGACTTGTTGAGTGCTACATTTTTAAATGTGGTACAGAGAATGTTTATAGGAGGTTGCATTTCTCTTGCTAGTTTTCCATTATCAAAAGTAAAAGACTAACAGAGGAGAGAGTGGGAAATTAAAAATGAAAACACAAAAGGAAAATAGAGACAAAAAAAACAAAAGCAATAAACATACCTCTTTCAACATTCATGACAGTTTCAAAACTGTCTAACAGGTCACACACAGGAAGGGGCACTTACTTGGGTCACCTTAGCATTTTGTTAGCAAATGTCCTTTCCAGGCTCATCATTGCAGAACCTGGCTCTATAGGTATACTCTCATGCATGTAAATAACATAAAATACATTAAAGTACTGTATGCCTTTAAGTTAGTTGCTGGTGGGACTTCTCACAGGGGCTCTTTCCATTGAAAAAGAGGCAACACTGAAACATTAATTTCCATTTATTCAAAGCCATGAGGGACAAATTTGGACCCTATTGAAGTCAATAGAAAAATTCCCATTAAATTCAATGGGCTTTGAATCCTACAATAAAATCTCAATAACCATTTGCCTGCTCTTTAATTCAGCTGTTGCCCCTTTTCTTTCAGGTTCAGCTGCCATTTGGTCTAATTAACTGTTACCAGATTCAGGAGATAGGATTTTGAATACAGCTGTGTGGCTGCCTCTGCTACATTTTCATCTTATAAGACTTCTCATTTCTTTTTAAATTAAAAATTACTTTGTTAAATTTAAATGGCTTTCAAGATAGTCCTGTCCAGGCCAGGAGATGCACTAATGAGGATTCTTTATCATTAAGATGTGCAAAGGGTAACGTTCTTGTTTTATTTGGGAAGATTTTAGTCTGCTTTAGTCCCCATTTTATACCAGAACAGAGGAACAGAAATATAAGATCCTCTGTTGCAATCTTTAATATATTAGTGGTATTGATCAAAGAGCATTGGGTGCTGATGTGAATTCATCACTTAATCTCATGGGCATGTTCAGCTATTTACCAAGAAACCAGAGTGCCAGGGCTGAGGCTAAGGGCTACTGCTTCTGTTTCACTAGCTGGAGTCACTTACTAAGAACAGGAAATAAATGGTCAAATTATATCCCATCATGTATTAAGGTGAGGACTGCAGTTGCTTTTTCTATCACCTAACTTCACTTCATCCAAATAGAGCAGTTTCTTCAGGGATGGAGCGATGCAAGACAACACTCTGTATTAAATCAGGTAGTAACCTGTGCAGCGCATGTTAACGGGAAGGAAGGCTGCATCACTGGGATTTCTTGCCTTTTTTTTAATTAGACACAATCAGTTTGGCAAAAGGACATTGAGTGGTCTTGATTTTCATTTCAGAGATGTGATCATACTTACAAAATATTTGTTAAGCAGTTAAAAAATGCTGTATTAGATTATTAAATTTACTGTTCACATATATCATGTTGCTAAATTAAATCTAAACAGATCTTGACAGAAATAAGACTTCCAAATTCAAAAAGAGGAGAAGTTTTTGAAGGGAAAATTAAGATTACCCTGAAATTCAGTGTTTACTCTTTGCTGTAAGCAAAATGTCAACTCTCAGACCCTTTATGGAGAAAAGATTCTAGGATTTTGACTTCATTCACTAAAAGATAACTGGGCAAAGAGTATGTCAGTTGAAATACCATACAGAATCACAGCAACTATAACCTGGCAGTGGTTCAAACAGTCAAAAAAGGAGCTATAAGTTATGATACGGGCGCTGTTTGAGAAGAAATAGAAGAGAGTTTCTCAACACATTTGGTCCAAATGTCCCCTCTGGATGAAAACTGATCCATTAAAATACTTAATCTGTCACCTCTCACTGACCACATGAAATCAGTCTGTACTTTCTGTCATTTCTACTCATTTAGCTGAATCTGATGTGCCTACTATTCATGGCACCTTTTTGCTAAACTGATATTTTCTCAAAATTAGTGTGGACTCAGAAGGCTATGAAGCTTTTCATCACCAACATGGATTAATTGTGTCATCTGGGACTAATTCTGTTTCCATAGGGTTGAAACTTTTCTTCAATTTTATGGGTATTTTGTGGTGTAAGTGATGTTTACTCAAGCACCTTTCCTCCCTCCAGTAAGAACAATTTCACATATTTTAAAAGCTATGGATGATAACTACAAAGACTGAGTAGCACTGCCTGAAGTGTTTTACTGAAGCACTGAAAGCATTCTCATAAGTAATTTTGTAAGAAGCATGTTAACTCAGACCTTCAGGAACCATGTCTGGCTGTACCTGAAGTATCTCGCTAAAACAGACCTCCAGTTCCTTCAGGAGAGCCTGAGCTCAGACATATGCTCTGCTTGCCTTGGTTAGGAAAAATGCACTTCAGTGGACTATAAAAATCTTTCTACCTCTCTGCTCAGTAGTATGAAGCAATGAGGCATCTGCAACTTACGTTTTTTGACTGTCAGCGTAGTCTTCTGTGTATCAAGATTTTTCCTTTATTTTAAGATAAATTCCCATAAAAAAAACTTGTGTGTCCTGCTAGTCACTGTAATGACATAGTTCATCACAGCTCCTTAGCAGCAGGTAATTCACCATTTCTTTTCCCCACCTGCTCCAGTTCTGAGCACAGTCTCAAACACACTGACCGAGAAGACAAAGCAATGAGGTCTATAAAGGGCATTTTCGCTGAACAGGGTCACTGGGATTTATAATCTATTCTGTCTGGGCCAAAGCTTTAATGGAAGTAAGGTCTAAAGCTATAAACATTCTTCCAATAGAACAAGAACAGTGACATCCACCATAAGTTAAGCATTTGTGCTTGATAAACTGGTAATCATTGCTCTCTCCAGTAATCATTATGGTGTGAGCCACAGCCCAGAAATCCCTCTCTGCTCTGAGGATTAAGGTGAAGATTGACACTCCCTATTAACTGAGAACTGTTTCAGCCTTTGTTTTGCTCCCCACGTCCATTCCTAAACTGCCCCTTGAACTCACCCCGCAAGGTTAGCTAGTCCATCCATCCTTGACAGATCACAGAGTTCTTCCAACTCTCAGTGCGGCTGTTCCAAGGAATCTTTTCACTGTATCTCTCCTCTCTCCCTCCTTAAATAAAAAAGGACAAAAAGAATAAGGCAGGAAGAGAATCGTGCAGATTCTAAGACTATTCCTATATCTCCATCTTCTGTCCTGCACAAGAGGCAGGTAAGGACGTAACTCAAGCTCAAGACACATTTTGCTTTATCCCAGTACAGTCTACCCAATAAAAGGGAATGATAATTGGCATTTATCATCTCCTAGCCTCCCTCCAGTAATGCTGACTGCTGAGCAAAAACACAACCAACCAGGCAGCCATTTAGACGAGGTACGATCAGTTCCTGAACAACTGGTGCCATCCCTGGCTCAATACACTCAGTGCATGTGAGGGGAACACCTGGACAACACTGGATGGTGCAGTGCAAACCAAGCCCTCAGTGCATTTCTTGGGTGAACAAGTTCAATACAAAACAGATAGAAGATGCTTTGGGTTCTCCAGGGATGTTTGACACTCTCCATCTTTAGAGGTGTTTAAGATCAGGCTCAATAAAGCCCTGTGTAACTTGGTCTAATCTCAAGGCTACATTAGCTTGGAAGATGGACAAGACATCTTATGAGGTCCCTTCCAACATGAATTATCCTATGATCCTAAGTTGAAAATAATCTAAGCTGTTTTAATTAGATAATCCACTTAGATAATTTAAATGATGTTTTGAAATCTGCATTTTCTGAACTATTGTGGAATTTCCAGTTGAGAAAGGTTTATAAAATACTTTTTTTCTGACCTAACAAAAAATGTTAAATATGGTCACAAATTGAGATCCACCTGTTTCACTAAATGCAAGTGCCATGAAGAGCTCAACCACTTAGAGTGGCCAGTGGAATGGCATTTGATTGTTACTCACATAATCCTCAACACTTTATCAGCTTTCCCTCATGCTGAGCAGATTCAGCCCTGGCAACCTACAGAACGATCACGCTTCTGCATAAACTCCAGGGACTGTTTTAAGAAATGTAAACCATCAAAAAGATGCTGAGGAAACTTTAGAAATGGAGCTGTTGTCAGCAGAGATTAAATTGTATACCAACCCCACGACATTTATGCACTGCTACTTAAACCGTGACAAATGGTTACAAACAGGAGAGTTTCAGGATCTTTAATCTAAATGAATGGTGCTTTTAGCCTACCTCTGACTGGAATTCATTCTGGAAATAAAGAAGAATTTCCTGCTCAGTTGTGTACAGAGCTAAAGCAGCTATGAATATGAGGGCAGGAATTGTCACTTCCACAGATACCAAGAGCACCACACAGCACTGCTAAGAGCTGCCAGCACAAGCTGTCTTTACCTACTCATTTCCTTTTGAGTCCCAAGAAAGGTCTGCGACATAAATTAAGATCTTACCTACCTGTCTACCCCAGGGACATTGTTTTCAAGGAGGTTGTTCTCTTTCATTTCTCTTGCTGTAACAGCACACATCATGTAAACTCACATAGGGCAGCAAAGATTATATTAAAATGCAATTCTTAAAATTAGAAATATCTCACATGGTGAGTTATTAGAAAAAGTCATTTCAGTCACTATCAGTTTAGGTACAATACTAAAGAGTGGAGAAAACTCATGGCATAGTTTATCCTACTTATTCTACACTTATTCCTGTATTATCCTCAGACTCTCAACCAAGGGAATTAAAAGCAAAATTCTTGAAAACACATCTTTGCACAGTGCTTTTTTTTTTTTTTTTTTTTTTTTTAAATGTTCATGGTCTTTTAACACAATATTTATAAAACAATCAACTTATACACATTCCAGGGTGCTTCAGCTGATAACACAAGAAAAAAAAAATCACTGTTTTATAACATCTCATGATCTCAGTCAGTGCATTGACTGTCCCTTTCAGATTTCTGAACTGGGAAAAAAATAAAAGCTTGCAGGAAACAGGGAAAAAAAAATCTTAAGTTAAAATGTTTCCTCAGAAAAGAAACACGATGCAGTAACAAAGAAAATGTGATTTTTAATATATTCAGGCAACCACCTTTCGATGGTTGCATGAAATTTCTGCATCGTTCCTCTTACAGAACTGCAATATTGGCAGTGAGTGTGGGGGGAACGAACAGACAAAACGTTCAGTTAAAGTTGTTACTTTCAAAACTTTTTTTAAAAAAAAAAGACAATAAAAACAATCTCCCCTGCTCTGTTTTTGAAGGAAAACACAATCTGTGTTCAGAAGAAAATTCTGTGATGAAACACTTAACTGAGAGCAAGGTTAAGCTGCAGCTAAGGGCGCTTCCCAGCGCGGGAGCGCACTGCCATCGTGTGGAGCGCGCGCCGGGCGCTCTCCCTGCCGCCGCACAAAGCGGCACCACTGCCTCTGCCCCCGGCCCGCCGCCCCCAGCCTGCCCACTGCCAGCAGGCAGCGTTGAAAAGGGCTGCCGTCTAGTTTAGGCAAATCCCAATACTCCTAAGCAAATGTATATATATATTTGGGTCATGGTTGGTCAGATATTCTTTATATTCTTTAAAATAGAGTGAAGAGATCAGGATGAAATTTGGATTTCAGTTTGCCCACCAAGGCTACCTGTATTCCAGGAGACTTACACCAATGTACATACTAAAGATTCACACCATATTACAGAATTCACTCCCAGCACAGCTGCAGGGAAAGCCGAGGTGGCTCCCAATGTGGCAGTGACACCTGTCCCTGAAGAAGCAGGTGGCAAGAGCAAGGCCCAGGCCCTGCCACCCACACTCTACCTTCTCTGGGCACAGCTCTGCCTGTTAAATCCCACAGTCTCATCTTGCAGCCCTACCCAACACTGAAATGCTAACAGAAGTCTGCAGCAGGGCCCTGTTATTCTGCCAGCCCTGCTGGGAATCACCTCATCTTACAGAGCAGAGTCCCTTCTTCCCCTCTCCCCCCCCCCCTTTTTTATATCAGTATCTGCTATTTCAATATATTAGAGCTGAGATATTCAAAAGCTGCCTGAGGGTTTGGAGAATTAAATTCAAACTGTTCTAGGCAGTTCTGAAAATTCCTAAGAGAGTGATTTTACAATGCTATGAGTCTGATCCTTCAATCCCTGCTTGTGTTAGGAGCACCTACTTACAGAAATAGCTTAAGTAGTTAAAGGCATTATCTTCGAGCCAAATTTTGACATTTAGCTGCTGGCCATGCCAACAGCACATTTTTCCTTGTGTTCTCCAATCTCCAAGTAAACTGGAGGTGAGCAAAGGTAACCATCTTGCCCTTCGGCAAGGTGCATTCCTGGATGTACACGGAGAGGAGAGAGCCTGAAATTCAAAAAATGCGGAAGTAGTAATTGAAAGAGACACGGCACATAAAGGGAAGCTAGGTTCCTTGTACACAAGGATAAACGTAGGGGAGACTTTGATTATTTTGCAGAAAAAAATAAACAAGGGCCTTGGTTGGTTTGCCTGCTTTTGTGCTGAGAGTTTTGTGACGAGCAGGCTCACAACGCAGCCAAAGCTGACAAGAGCAGAGTCAGGAAGAACAGAGCAGCGTCTAACTACGATGGATTCACTCCTAATGAAAAGATGGAGCAGAGGGTGCACAGCAGGTAAGGCCAAGCCCAGCTGCCTGGTGAGGATGCACAAACCAGCCTGGAGCACCTTCAAGGCCACAGCACAAAGGGTACGGATAAAAGACAGGGCCCAGAAGAAGGCCCAGGCAGAGAGAAGGTAAAGCAACTTCACCCCCCTTGTTTAAAAGCCATGCCAGGGAAAAAACTATTGAAATATAAAGTCTAGGCAGGCTGAGTATTAGAAAGAAACAGCCAGGAATAAAATGAGGAACATGTCATAGCTTATCTTGAAGCTATAATGGCTATGAAACAGTCCAGCCTGTGTAACACATGAAGTAAATATACTCTACTCATGTCTCAAATAGAACTTGCAGGCAATTTATTCCCAGCACACTGGGCTTGGTTTTCACACCACCCAAGGTAACCCTGCACAAGTTGTACAGGATTGAAGGGATGTACACAGGAAGGTGGCAAGAGCTGCTGGAGCTCTGTAAGAGGTCACTGAGTCCAGCTCCAGCCAGTCTAGGGTTAAGAACAGATCAAGTCTGGGGCTTTTCCATCTCACTACCAGCCCATAAATGAACTCATTATATTATCCTACCTAGGAGACCACAGCCTACTGTGTGAGGATATTTTGTTACGGTGAAGAGATGAATAACCTAGATAATATTCAGAAACCTTGCCAGGGCCTTCAGTACAACTAAACTCAAACTGAAAATGATGGTGAGCTCAAACCTGTATTACACTTACATAATTTGGTAAAGCGTGGAAGGTCCAAAAGCTTTGCCCATTCCTACCTCAGATTCAATTCCCTAACACAATCACTAGATTTTGGTAGATCTTTTCTTCTTGTCATATCCATTCAACTCTTCTCTTTAGTGCCTGCTGTTTCTCAAAACACATACAGACAGGCATCCCAATTTCTGCAACACATTTGGTAAGCCACATAACACTGAGATTAGAAAAGGATACCATGTCAATAAAAACAAAACCTTTATAAAGCCTTTGATGAAAGCAACAGGTTAGTATATTACCTTTGATTTATTTGGGGTTTAAAATTCACTATTCCAAATACTTACCAAAATGATCTAACCATATCTGGACTAACAACTTGCAAGGTTTTTTCCTCCTCTCCCCAACCAATACATATGTAACAGCAGGTCATTCTACTAGGAACATTTCCAGTGTTTGCAGAAAGTAAAACTTGGAGTCAAATAAGCCAAATTTCAGTTCTGCAGGTCAGAAGGTTCCCCAGTTAGTCAGTGACACATCATACCAAGCCCTGTGGGGACTTGAAAGGATCTCAGTGTGGTCTGAACAGCAACAAATGAACCTTCTCTACATGCTTGGGAAGTGGATGGACAGGGCTATTTCCAATGAATGGATGATCTTAAACATCCTGTGCCAGTGTATCATGTACAGATTCCTCATACTTCACTTTTGTCACTTTGTGCTCTGTAACTGTGTAACCGTGTTTGCTCTCCGCCAGCTCCTTCCTGCCCTCCCTCCAGCAGGCCCTGCCTTTTAGCTCCAGGTATCTAATAAATGCAGGAATCTACTTTGTCAGCTGTGGCTATTTTAAATGGTGAATTTTGTCAACCTTAGACCTGCCTGTCGCAGCAGTACCCAGAGGTCCAGCCCGTTCACCACCACACTCCGTATAGTCCCTGCTTCCCAGGAGCTAATTCAACATGAATAATTCACCTGACAAACTCAGTCTGCTTGGGAAATACCCAAGGGCAGGTTTCATTTTCTTCTACCATAATCATTATTCAAGATATGCTAGAATAAGGATGGTGAAAGAGGTTGAGAGGAAGAAAGATGAGGAAGAAAAAGAAAAGTGGATACTTGCATTTGTGGATAACACACCCCAGTATCCCATGCTCCCAATTTCTATTCCTCATCTCCAGTGGATGAAATTTGGACAGCAGAGAAAGAAAAATCTTTTCCAGACTATGGCACTAACTTGGATCAGAACAAGAAACCCAAAGGACTAGCACAAATTTGGCCACATTGCATTGCAAGTACACAATCATCTTTATGCTTCCCCCACCACCACAGAAAGGGACCAAAGTGCCTATAAAGAGAGGTGGAAAATCCTACAGACACCCATGAACACATGCAGAATTCTGCATCTCTGATGAGGATGACTTGGAAGTGGGCCCTGACCATGGCTCAAGAAAGACCAAGCAGTAAAGATCATGTATGGTGATCAGAAGAGCCCATGTATGGTCCCCACCAACCTGTCCTCGGCATCTAGCTACATAATGCCAGTATGAAAACAGACTGAGTTACACATAGGAACAGCTCACACAGGACATATGGCTGTCATACGATAAAGGACATTTGTATCCCAGTCTGAGGATAGCCATGCTTCTGCTCAGTTGACTTGAGCCACCCTTATGTGTTCTTCACACATTATGCCCTGGCTGAAGATTTAGCATCACTAAAACATAGCACCACAAATACTAAAACAGGAAAAAAAAGTATCTTTTATAGGAGTCGGTATTATTAGCCCACCACTAAATTGGTTCAGGCTATCGAACTCCATAGCACCAACAGAGATCTACAGGGAGAAAACAAAGCTAATATATCAGCTTAGGAAGTACAGCAGTTAATGTTTTCCAGATGACGTTTGTCCCACTGTATCAAGGATTAACGTATCTACAGGAAGACTCTTGCTTCTGCTTCAAAACACTAACAGCAGAAACATAAGAGCCTTATTCCAGAGTTTGTTTTTAGGTAGATCAGAGTGACTATACCCTGACTGCAAACAAATTACTGCAGGATTACCGCAGAAATACAAATAGATATTCAGATAATATTAATAATTTGTTTGGTGCAATAATATCAGACCCATCCTTTATCAGGCAACTTTAATGCTGCAGCTCTATGGCCTTGAGGATATGAATGTCATTTTCTCTGAAGCCTAATGTCTGACCTGTAATTTCAGTTTCCCTAAGGACAAGACAAGAAATTGTACTTCATTGTTTAACCAAAAAGAATATTTTTTTCCCCTTATTCAAGTAAATAAAAGCATTTCTTTGATTACAAATGAGCATGTGGCACTAAACATATTGTGTAAGTGACTAAAAGCTGGTATCCTAACTGATTGTACATGATTTTTTTAAGACTCTGTACTGAAACATATGGTGTCCACTTTCCTTTTAGTCCTTCACCATAGAACAGTCATCTGGAGTCAAAAAAAAAAAAAATAAAAAAATAAAAAAATAAACCACACTCTGCCACTTCCCTCTTTCCTTACCCTTTAATGAGCTTCACAGTTTGGGTAGTGACACAGCAGTCACAGAGCACACATCAGTTCTGTGCCACATTAGCAAAATTTCTGGCAGGTTTCTTTATTTTTTAAGTGTGGAAGATGGCTACTTGTTATACTTCCTATAAATATTCAGTTAAAAATCAGTATCAGTTACCATAATCAGCCATAGCTAACAATAAAATTTACAAATTCAAGTTCTGCATGTCCCTATCAGAAATGCGCTGCTTTGGTTAAATAATTGCCCAAGATTGTCTAGCAGGAGGCTCATCAGCCCAAGCACCTCCCAGGCAGACAGCAGTTCAGTCTGCTCAGAGCATAACTCTGCACGGAACTGCTTCAAAGACAGGGAAGATAACTAGGCAAATCTGCCTTGGAGGCAGGTCATCAACAAGGGGATGTCTCCGCGATAGCTGCCTGTTTTTGTCTGCATGAAGAGTGAGTTATAAGCCTTTGTGCAGCACCTTTCAGGCAGGTAACTTGTTCGGGTCTGCCTGGTAGGCAGGTCAGCGCGCACACACCCCTAGCAGACACCGAACTGTGCCACTCTGCAGCTCCTCCTTTCAAAGATCTCACACCACGTCAAGAATTTCATTCTAATGAACTCAGGAGAAAGCCATTATTTCCTGCGTGGAACCATTTTCAGTGCAGTTGCAGAGCATGTCAAATTGCAGGTTCTTTAATGACACATTCCTAAAGCGAGATACAAGAACAAAACTCTTTATAAAAAGTTCTGGTGGTGTTATTAACATATACAAAAATGCTGATTTAGGAGATTTGGCAGTAGGTTACTACAGACAACAGAATGTCCCAAAGAACAATCAAGTACAACAGAAAAAAGAAAACTGACAGCAGACATACTAAAAAAGATATGTATCTATACATATAAGTACAGATGTGGGCTTACTGTGCAGTGAAGATGTAGATAGAATGGGCAAAAGCAATAACTTTAAATATTATTCATTTTAAATGGATTTTTAAAAAAAAAAATTCTCATCAGCCAAGGACTTCAACAAAACCATAACTTTACATCACTTGACTTTTGCTAAAGTAAAGGTAGAGCTTACCCTGCACTTACCACAGTATATCTCTGAATTCAGACAGCTCTTCAGACACGCTCAATTCAAGATTTCAGTTTTTTTTTTTTTTTTTTAAATGATATTAAATGCATTTAGGTTTTTTACATGAAAGCTGAGATGTATTCTGAATACTTTTCCTACCTGTTTGAATAACAGCTGCAGTGCATGCCAGTCCAAAATTAACAGACATTTTGGACAGAAAGCAGAGAGAAACTGGCTGGAGCCAGAAAGAGCAAACTTTCATGCTATTCAGCAGCTGTTTATATGAAAGGATTGAAAATAAGAAACATTTCAACAGCAAGAGATTAGAGGAGCAACAACTAGCACCAGTCACTACTCTTGTAATAGGCCATTCCTACCTATTGGGGAACCAAATACCTACAGCTGCTAAGCTGCCCTATAACAGCACGGGAATCAGGGAAGAGAAGAGATCAAGGACGCTCCAACACAGGCTCTAAGCTGCACGTGTTCATGGCACATCACAGTGCTAGCTCTTGGTGTACTGTAAGTCTACAAAAGACGTAAAAGAAGAAATACTCACCAGTGTGACTTGTGCAGCAACCAGCATGCTATAAAATATTGCAACAGTAACTTCCCAAAACATAACAACCTTGATAACCATTTGATATTATTGATGGTCTCTTTGAGGATAATATCAAATACAGCAATGACACCTGTCATGTGGTGTGTATTCAGAAAAAAACAAAAGAACACAAAACAAAGCAGAAGACAAACAGGTCTCAACTGAAACAACAGTTCAGTATAACTCAGCGCGCCATAAAGCTGTTCCTTCTACCTGCACAGTCCTTACAGGCTCTGGATGCAAGAACCCACACTCCTGCTATACAGGAGCACCTGGCACACCAGCTGCCAGCAGGAATCCCAGCAAGAGCCACTTCCCTTTCAGCATGACATTCCCACAGGCACACAAAGAGAGGTCAGATGGTCTTTGTGGAGGGCTTTGTGTCTGAAAGCTTCCTCTCTGGTGTGCGATCAGGAACATATAATGAAAGACTCACCACATAAGAGAAACAGGGCAAAATTCTATAGGCTCTGAATCCACAAAAATGCAACTCTTTATACTCACAGCCTACAAAGGACTCACTCTATGCAGCCATAACCCAAATACCTTAGTCAAACATATTTTATACAATCGTATCTACACTGACTGAGCTTAGAGTTCATACCAAACACATACTATTGACATGACCTCATGTTTGCTTGGTTTTAAAATATACCCTTTTAAGCTTTCAGACTATAAACTGCTTGCATTAGTTCACCTGTTATTCAATATACAGTATGATTACAGCTCCAGAGAGCCACCAGACATATCAACAGCTGTTGATTCAAGGCTCTGAAACACCATTTTCAGTTAAAGGAAGTGTTCTTTCAAAAAGTTCCTTTTTAGATAGATCATTGGGTTGGTTTTTGTTTTGTATGTCACAGTTTATGAAGTTTTCTTTTTCCTCTTTTAGGTTTAATAGTAATGGACTAAATGCACTTTTCAGCAAATTCACCTCATCCATATCTAAAGAAAGATAAAAGCAGTATATCTACACATCGGAAACCTCCACAGCTCCATGTGTAAGCAGAAGGTTGGAGATGAAATGATTTTATTCTGAACTGCCTTTCCCACAAGTTTGCTACTGGGACCAAAGCAGACCTCAACAAACCACAGAGGGATGGCTGGGCTGAGTATTTTTTCCAAAACAAAATAGCCCAAAAAAGGTCCTCTCCAGCAGGAGAGCAGATAAACAGTCTGTATTGCCAGATGCTACAAACGGCCTGTGCACCATGCTCTTTGCTGCTACATCCTAAAAATACCTGTTTAAATCTCTTAAATTTGGGGGTTTTTTTGCACACATGCTGAACTGGGTTCAAGTAGGGTTTAAAGTCCTGATCTGAATTTTATACAACAATGTTACATACAGGCGCCCTTTGCATTATCCAAAGCATGCCTGGAAAACAGAGCCACTCCCCAGAAGAGTCCCAGCAGAAGTCCAGCCACTTCCTACCCCGGAGCAGAGGAAGGCAGGAATCAGGCAATAACCAGGCCCAGGCATCAGAGCACCCATTTCTCCGCATGGCGCACTGAGATACTACCAAACTGTCATTCAACCTAAAGCACAGAGAAGTTGGACTTACTTGTGACATAGGTATGAGAATTAAATAGCTTTACAGTTCTTCAACATTCTTCATTCTTCAACACGCACATTCTGCTTCAACTTCTGTCACAAAAATGGAGACCATAAAGGCATTTTACCCTGATACCTCTATCAGTGTAGTGTGTAGTATTTCCACCAACAGCTTAAAATTGGCTTCACAGTCACATCAAAGGGATTATTTACCAACGAGAAGCAGTTGATGCATTCTGCTTTTGCACCAATAAGCAACTGGAAAACAACCTTGAAATTTTGTGGTTCAGCAGTCAATTATGACTCTGAATGGGGCATGAGTTACACTACTGTAGCTACAGATCAACTCTACTGGCAACAGTAAAGCCAGTTCTGACTCAAACCTGTGACTAAAATTGAATCTGTCCCTTAATTTAAGCTATGGAATCATGATCACAGGCTTCTTCGTTAACAGAAGCATAAGTGCTCAACTGAAGCACTAAGAAGGAAGTGAAGTATCTAAAGAATGTCAGCTTTTGAGTATGTTCATAGGAGGACACTCAAGAAGCTATGAGGAGGGAAAGAAACCATACAAACAACTTCAGTTGAGGCTATATTACAGAAGCTCCAGTAATTATACACTCAATTATATTTCTTTCATTTTTTTTTTCTTGGATACCTTTGTATTTATCATCTCTAAGCACTTGAAAGAAACCTCTGAAAATACGTTTCTTAGAGTATCTACCAAATCTTGTAGAATGTGATACTATTCATAAAAGGATATTTTAAGTGTGCTTACAAAAAAGCAAGTGGAAAAAAGTTTTCTCTGCAAGATCTAACAGTCATGGGAAAGAGAAGATGGAATAAATCACATGGCAATAACCCATCTGAAGAGTTTGCCAGTTATTTCACACAAATGGACAATTCCACACCTCATGTTCATATTCATTATTACAGCAGTCAAGTGTTTTAAACAATTAAAATCCATGCTACATTTCCATAATAATATTCCACCTGTATTGAGGAAAGAGAAAAAAAAAAAACACACACACACACACCTTGCAGGACAATTCTGTGCCATTTTAATAACATATGTTCTAAGCTTATAGCTCTCCACAGATGGAAAAATTCTAGCCAAGCTAAAAAAAAAATTTGCTGTCAGAGATTCAAACTGCTAAGCTCAGATTGCAAAATTTGGGAAAGAAATATAGATCTAACAAACCATTAGTCTCTGAAAAAGAGAAAATACAGAGGGAGCATAGCAAGGCATTACACACACTGTAATTACACACATACATTACTCTGATAATACCTGGCAGTGATCAGAACGAACACAAGTTGCTTGTGCTTCACTCAGGAAAGTCCAAAGAGCACCCTGCACCTTGCTAGATGATACTGCAAGCCCCCTTCTTCACAAACCCCACAATGCACATTCTGCAGTCCACACATGAAGGCACAAAGGACTGGACTAACATAGCCAAGGCCAAGGGAGTAGAAGCCCCTCTGACCTGGCCACACAGAGATATATAGACAAGAGTAACCACAGTTCCCATCCCAGCTTCCAGCCCCTAAATGACATAAGGGTTTGCACCTGTACTGACAGAAAAGCCCCAAACCACAGCTGAATGCTATCAACCACATCATCCAAACCACCACCCCAATCAAGACAGGTTACAGTGGGTTTAATTAGTATTGAAATAAGGAAGTGGTGGGGACAGCTCCAGTTGCATTCTGTCTTCACAAACAAAAATCTCTTCCCATCTATTGCTCACAAAATGTTTTGTTTCTGAGAGCAGTTCTGCTGTCCTTATGCTGTTTCAGTTTGACAGAGAAAAGAAATGCCTTGTCATCATCCCACTGAATACAACTGCAATCAAAAATTACTTCTGAGGCAGTTAATAACAACTTTGAGAGTATCAGCAAAATCTTGTAAAACACTACTTAGATTTGGCAAGTTTAAATGGCTTTGAAATAACAGGTGAATAATATATTTGGATTTGCCTCTGTGGGCAGCCAGAGGAGAGAAAATTACTGTAAGACAAATTTTTGACAAAAAACACAAGATAAACAACTCAGCGGCTTTTTGTCGAGTGTAACAGAGTGGGTGTATAAATAAAACTCAGTAGGCAGAACGTCTCTGGAGTTTAGCAAGGCCTCTCGCATGCCACCACGCAGAAAATTCATTAACACCCGAGGAGTAGTGGCATAGATCAGTTCAGACAAGGGACAGAGATTGCAAGTGAAGAGAGAAGTGCCAGGCTAAAGAGCATCAAGAAGGCGCATTCCCACCTGGGGAACTGTACTGGGGTAGAGGCCTGTCCCCTCTGATAGTTCAAAGTTTAGAGAGGGTATCTGACGTAACTTAAACACACAAAGCCTTAAATCCATGTCATGGTTAACCTCTCATAATTTAACACGCCCTGTGCAAGTCCTTCTCCAAAAACTTCCTCTTGCACCATTCCAAAGTGGACTACTCCTCAATCTTTTCTTCGTAAAATCATTCTCTTACAGGACTTCTCTAAATGCCTTTTAAAAGATTCTTTGTTCGACATGTATTTTATGGCAGTCCCATTTATTAAGAACTGCAATCAAAACGACGACTCAGTCATCCAGATTTGGTGTGAAGGTCAGAAGCCGTTGTCACAGGCACCTAAAGTCACACACAGGCAGCCCCCTAGGAGTAGCATTCCATGGAAGTTTATATTCTTCACTGCACACTACCAGTCAACAGCGGGTTTTATTTCACTTTCTTAGGTTCCTTTGGATTCTCCCTTGAACCTGCCAAGTCTGACTGAAATATCTCATTTAGCCAGTAAATACTGAATAAGAGCTATCTTGGCTATTAACATGCAAACGGGAATACCACAGATATTCCTTGCAAGTCCGGTGCCTTTTGACATGGGAGAAAGGTTCTCTCCATAGGCACAGTCCTTCCAAAGTAACTTTTTCCAAATATTTCTTTATTCAATTCCTATTAGCACTGTCCTTTAAAAAATGCACACCAAAGAAATACTGGCCACTAGTCTGCAACTGTACCAAGGAGGTACTTTGCATTCCCAGTATTTGGATTATTGTTAAACATTTCTTACAATGACCTCAGACATCTCTCTCTGGATGAAGGCAAATTTCAGTCAAAATCTTATCAGTACACGTGAAATATTTCCCACTATTTGGCATTGCATTCACGCAGCCCCGTCCTTGCTTGTTATTAGCAATTCAGCAAATTGCAAAAGAGGAAAGGGAAAAAATAAAATAGCACAATCCAGCCTGACTGCAGCTGTCTTGAGGAATATGCTCCCCCTAGCACTTGCATAAATGTTATCCCAATCAATAATCTAGTAATTAAACTCACTAGCATGTTGGCCTGTTTACAAGGCTTTTTATCTGGGAAAAAAAAAAATCTCGCCCTACTTTTTCAAACCGTCTTGCAAACAGAAGAAGCCTCATTTGGCCGCCCCCTGTCCTTAAGCCCTGCACTAGTTATTGCTACAATGTCAGTGGAATCGTTCTGTTTTCCTCTGCGGACACGGCATCATTTTCTCTGCGAGCACTGCTTATTCCTATCTCATTTTGCCAGTTTATCAATAAGTCATAAATTCTGATTTTGTTAATATCCCAGTAGTATACATGGGAATTCTGAAGCTGCGGGGAAATTCGTGTTGCGAATTTTTGTTCTTTAACTTTCAGTAGTGAACAGCGAAGTGAACGCTAAGGCCAGGCAAACAGGCGTGAGCCGGCGCCTCACCGGCAAGCAGGGCCCCCGGCGCTCCGCTCCGGGGTGTTCCAAGGGCAAAATCCGCCTGCCACTGAAGTCAGCGGGACTTTGGCCACTGCCTTGGATGGGGCTAGAATCTCATTCTGGAAATACCTGATGAGCTTGAATGAGGAAACTCGCGCAGCACAAGCTCACAATGGAACCTCGTTTTTACGGAAGCTAAGCCCTTTGAGTATTAAAACTGAACTTCGGGGCTCTCTGCGCCGCTGGCCGCGACGAGAGCGACGGCTGCGCGGGTCCAGCCCCGGCCCAGGGCCAAGGGCGAACGCCGAGGCAGCGCCGAGGGCGCGAAGCGGCCCGAGCGGGCGG
>VZSV01000117.1:1885773-1919312 GCA_013398735.1 Nothocercus julius
TCTATGATTCTATGATACCTTAAAATGGCAAAAAAGCAAGGCAGTTTCAAACAGTTGGGGAGAAATTTTGTATTAAATATGCTCAGCACTATGCAGTTCCTAGGGGGGTCATTGAAATACAAGAAATTCCATTTAAACATTTCTAGAGTGAGAGTCGGGCACTAGAGCAGATTGCCCAGAGTTTCGGAGCTGCTCAGCCCCCAACGGGGCCCAGTCCCAGGACCAGGGCCTCTCCAGAGGTGCCTGCCAACCTATCCTGGGATTCTGTGAAAGAAGTTATTTCAGTTTTCATAGTGTTAAATGACGTTATTGCAGTTTTAACAGTAGTTAAAACAGTAGTTAACAGTAGTTCTTGGCAAACATATTTAGATTTAATGCTATATTTCTATGAGAGTTATCTAAAGGAAGAAGAATTTTCACCAGAGTATTAGCTGAAAGCTCAGCACTTGAAGCTCTTTTCATGAATAATTTGCACAGTTCTACAGGAGTTTGGTTTTCTCACTTAAAACAGGATTTCATATCCCCAGTTTTGTGCAACATTTATATAAATGTTTTTCTGCCTGCTTCCTTGGAGTCACTGACAAAAGCAGTAGCAACCTGCAAAAGACTTGGCCATATCTCCTGCTTAATGTGGCTCAGTGTAGCATTAAATTCTGTGCTTACTCAGGATAAACTGTTGAGTTCAACTGGGCTTGAAGATTTCAGTATTATGCTCCAGGTTTCAATTACTAAATAATACTGGAATTCCAGCAAGACTGATTGATCTCGACAGAAATTGGGCTCCAGAGCCCTATGGCCCAATATTCACAGTATAGACAGATAATATCTATCCAAAACAATTATGATCATAATTTCTCTGTGGAACAGACCCCAAGTCTGCACTTGTGCATATGTAACACTTTATGTATTTGAAAAGAAATGGGGACAAATCCTTACCTTTGCTGAAGTTTATTTACAATTTAAAACTTCTCTGCCTCCAGCAGCAAAAACAGATAGAGGATTGAGCTGTTACTGTTTAGTGCTTTTCTTATAAATCCAAGGGAAGAAGAAGAAATTTCATTTCTACAGACACAGATGAATTAATGCTCAGATCTCACATCTAAATAGTACAAAGCAAACCCCAGCTCACTTGCTAGGCATTTTATTGAATTTATACTATATGAGTTTGTGTTTGATATCAATTCTATTGTATCAATTCTGTTTTTTTAGTCATTTGGTAGAGAGGCATTGTTTGCGGTATGCACAAATATATGTTTATAAGCCAATTTTTTTAAACTTGAGTGTTTAAAAATAAGTTCCTTAATTGATATTCAGGCACCAGAATGATAGGTGTTTTCCCAGAGGTGCTGAGCACCCTCCTGTTCTACTGAAGACATTATTTTTTCAACATGTTTGTGTATAATATTTCTGTATGTATGAATAAAAGCATGTCTAATACAAATCCTGTGTTTGTTTTCCTGTATACACTTGGCTATTCAATTTATATGATGCATGGATAAAGCAAAAATGGTGAGTTATACACCATTTGATCCTATATCCTATTAAATGATTGTTAAAATAGCCCAAGCATAGTACTTTATATAAATCATTGTACTTAGTCTGCTGTAAAACAATATTAAAAAAAACAGCACCAAGCAAAACAAATAAATCGTGTTTTGTGATTTTACTGGTTAGGTTTGAAGAAGTATTTGAATGTAGTATTTGGCTATTTATAAGCTTATCATAATTTCAAAATGTTTTTAATATATCTTAAACCTCTGCAAATTTACCCTTTGGAAAGACCTTTTAGATGTCAAAATGATTCTCACAAACAGTAACACAATCTTCTGTATCCCTTTCTGAAAGCCAAATATTTTAAATCATCAGATACTCCCCCCTTGTATATTCTATATGAGCCCTTTCATAGGGGCAATAAAACAGGTAAGTGCATGAAAAGAACCCACTGGGAGCAAATTTGAAGTCTTTGATGTCATAGGCTAGTAGATCTCGTAGGTCCCAGGTCCCAGGAAGAAGAGTGTCTCAAAATAGATCAACTTCCACAACAAAAAAGAGCCATTTTCTGTGTTTTGACCTGTTCAAATGTGCAACACTAGTACTATCTTGAGAGAGTATCACCAGACAATAATAATAAAAACCCACGAAACTAAAACAGCTAACTAAATATTATTTACCAAAAGAGAATGGTAAGGTCCTGAGTGGTAATAAAAGCTAAAGGAGAATGGAAGAAGGGTGAGAGAAAAATTATATAAAATTAGCTAAATCAGGCAGCATGCTGCCAAGGAAAAAGATCTGGGGGATATATTATACCAGGAATCCTTTGAAGGTTGCAGAAACGTGTTTCTAAAGAATTAACATGGGGATTGTGGAGGAGGAAGGGGAAATTATCAGAGGCATAAAATATACTGTAGGGTTTTGTGAAAGCTTAAGAAAAAAAAAGGCTTAATACTGAAGGAAAAAAATAACGAACTATGGATGCTCTGATCACACGTCTTCAAAAAGTTTTACAAAATTTGGGTTTACATATGTATCTAGACAGCCCAGTTCCAGTGCCCTATTTCAAGTTAAATCCTTTAACTAGCATAAAGTATTACAGAGCTGCAGAAACCTTGGGAATTCACAGCATTTTTGAAACAGTGCGGTAATGAATGCCCGATTCCCCGGGAGAGGGAAAGAGGGAGAAGGAGAGGGAGAAGGAGAACAGCGTCTGGAAGCTGTGGCCCACTTAGCAGGATGTTCTCCCTGGTGCCGAGAGAAATGCCGGCTCCAGCCGGGATCAGGGATCGCCCAGAGCCTCCTGCCCGCCAAGCCGGGCATACACGGCATCGCTGCCGCCTGTTTTGGGCCTCCCAAGTGGCCCCTGGCGAGACGTCGGCATCTCCACGCTCAGCTCTGCAAGGACTGCAGCACAACTGGGCATGAGCCGGGCAACCAATTAAAGATTTTATTTTTAAGCTTAGAGTAGGTATTTAAGGTCACTTGGGCTACTAGCAAAGATTCTCATGAATTACTCTGCTACAATTAGGGACCTCAGTAGCGCCTAGCTGCAAATTCAGAGGTACTTATGTATTTTCCCCAGCACCTTAAGGCAGTCTTTTCTCCAGCAGCTCTTTCCTGACCCCTCAGCTGTGTCATTGCAACTCTTTTTCGATCTTCTGTGAAACCAGGTGGGATAAATGATTTATGTTTAGAAGAAAAGAGAAAGAAATCTGGCTCTTACAGGGATTTGACCTACTGATACAAGGGAACTGTAATGCAACAAAGGGAAAACAACCCCAGTTTTGGTGCTGGATAAAATGTTCATGTAACTAAACACTTAGATACTGAATTGTTTTAAAAGAGCGTTATCTTCTCTCATTCACTTAGTATTTTCACATCACACTAGTGTTGGAAGGTTTTAATTAAACATCTGTAAATTGCTCTGGGTTCTTCCAAGGGAGAAGCCAATAGAAGTAAGACAATTTCATTGAAATGGGGGGATGAAATAAGCAAGTGATAAAAGTAGTTCTATTCATTACAGCAACTCTAACACCTCTAGCATCTCTGATCGTCTTTTTTTCCGCATTATTAAAATCAGCCTTACTTTCCAAACGTAAGTATGCACATCATTTTTAAATACAAAGATGACAGCAAAAGGCAATGGTTTTGAGAACAAGAACTTGGCAGAAAGAGTCAGTGTCTGTCAGGTCTCCTTAAGATCAGTCAGCTGTGCTCTGTCCTGCAAGGGTGCTCGGAAGGTAGACTTCCCTTGGGAAATGACATCTTTGCTATGAAAAGGAGCAAAATCTAATGAATTCTCCAAACAAATAAGGCAAGAGAGCAAACTCTCAGAGCTCCTTTTTATCTGAAATACCAACCCTGTATCAGGAGGAAAAAACATGGGGTGAGAGGAGGTGACATCTTTACCCAGGAGTAAAGAAATAAGCAGCAAGAGGATTGTCTCATTTTAAATTCTAATCTAAAGGATTAATTTCATTGAAAAGATAAAGGTAAGAGGCCACTTAGGCAACAATAAGGGAGATTTTGTTTTGACATCAGGCAAGATGTTCTTCACTTCGAGCACGGTTGTCCAGGCAGACTGTGCAACCCTCTTCCTTGGAGACCTGCTCTGCTGGACTGGGAAAGGCCCTGACCTTTCCCATCTAACTCTGGTGTCAGCCTTGCGTGGAAAAGGCAAGGACAGAGCAGAGGTAATTTTCATCCTCATTTTTTACAGTGATTCTATGAAATGAGGAGTTTGTGATTCTTTGACAAAAAAAAAAAAAAAGGCTGTAGAACAGAATTATAAAAAAAATGAAAAATGCACTAAGCATTCTTATAAAAAGGGAGTTCAAAACAGAAACAGTCACAGGAAGGGCCCTGTTTCTGAGGCTGTATCAGAAGGGGTACCAAGATCTGTTCTGGGCTGGAATTAGTAAAAAAAAATTTAATGAACTGAATGATAGGTTAAGATTTACATTAAGAGGTGATACATTTGTAGGGTAGGATTAGAATGCAATATAAACATGAAAAGGAAAGAAATGTTCTTAAAAAGATGCATTTCACTACAGAACTATACAGAGTATACTACATACAGATAGGAATAACCAGCTGCAGAAACAAATGATGAAAAATTACTAGAAGAAAATGATTTTGGAGGTGTAGCATATCATAAACAAAATGACAAACCTTTGCAAAGTAAACCTCGCACAGGGATGCATATTTCATCAAAATTGCTTTC
The DNA here is from genome assembly GCA_013398735.1 of Nothocercus julius. NCBI lineage: Eukaryota > Metazoa > Chordata > Aves > Tinamiformes > Tinamidae > Nothocercus > Nothocercus julius. The sequence goes on from VZSV01000117.1 coordinate 1,890,491, forward strand.
TGTACTGTTTTCTATGATTATTAGCCCTTCCATAATTTCTACATATGGAATATCTAGCTGGGTGGAAAATCTATTTAAATTTGTAACTTTAAGGAATGTTATGTGCAGAGAAACACGTAGCCTAGCTACTGTGGCTGTGCAAGTGAAATGATGGAGCGGGACTTGACACTGTGAATGCCAAGCAAACCAGATAACAGAATGACACAGGCTATTTATAACCTATCAAAGAACTAATAAAGGTCTACTGAAGGCACATGCTGCAGAATAAAAAGAAGTTATGAGAACCTGAAAGCTTCCAATGTAACATTTAAGGAATGCATGATGTTCCAGAGCCTGGAGCATATGGCAAACGCATGGACATGGTAATTAGTATATAAGAAACCCCTGAAGGAAATTTTAGCCAAGTGAGAGTTTCTGGGCCAGGCAAGAGGCAGCCTCTGGAACATGCAATACCTGAACTGCCTCGTAGCTCCAAGGCCAACACTGCAACGGTTGAGCCCACGTCAGGGGCCTCGAAGGGCCTCGAGTGGCCAGCAACACAGAACCGAGGAGAAACAGCCACCTGGAGCAGTCCCCAAGCTGCCTGGGCTGTGTCCAGCATCCAGCTAGAGGCAGAATAAAGCAGAGACTACTTTTCTGCTCATAAAACGTATTACTAATTATTTTAGCCTCTGTAATGAAACAGAACAGAAATAAAATACATGTTATGGTGTGCCTTGACATTCCAGCAAATGCCATAGCATTAGAGGGTACCTCACTACACGAGACAATGCATTGATTGGCACATTTCAGCTGTCAGCTGCATATTACAAACGAGCAGATCCTTACCGTGCAGAAATTGTGTTTCTCTGCAGTACTGGTGCTGAAGGTTCACGCAGTTTGTGCCACCTCAGCGTATCTGCGTAGCACCAGGTGGCCCAATTTCCCCCGGGATGGGAACTATATAGGAAATGTTACTTAACAAATCAATACTGTTAGGAAAACACCACCACTCTTGAAATGCTTTAATTAAGCCAGTTAAACTGTTTAATTAATTAAAACAACTTAAAAGGCACATTCTCATTTCCATTATGGACTTTAAAGATCTTATGGCCTCTAAAAGTATAAAAGGGTCCAAAAGTAGCCACGATGTAAATAAGAATTACTGACATTATTTTTCCTGGCATTATTTACAGTTAGTGATCTTCTCCTGTTGGCTCAATTATCATCCTAATTCTAAAAGGCTAATAATTTCACTCCATTACCCTCCAGAGTGGGTTCTTTCTTTCATAAGTAGTTTAACAGATGCCAAAATACATAAAAAAAAAAAAATGTTTATAAGAGCCTAAATGATGCGGGGAAGGGAGGCTGTTGAAAGACAGCACTGGGCAATTCCTGCACCAGTGATTTAAGAGATAGTTGCCCACCATCTCCATCTACTTTAAAGTTATTGTCAGGACCAGAACATAAATTTTGGCAGTACCACTGCTCATGGGCTGGTGTGTTACCTTAAACCAGATGAACAGCAGCTTCAAAGGAGACATCAGACTCTTAGTTGTGGTGGCTGAGGATCTGGTTACTTCTGCTATCTCTACTGCCCACGTAGTGACCTCAAGCACACGAAAAGGCCAGACAGCTGGGGCAACAGCATCCAGAAGTGTACAGACAGGAACTTCCAAAAGTCACCTATCAATATCTAGCTTCATTTCAAATTCTGCAAGGTTTGGGTCCTTGAAAATGAAATTAAGAAAGTTTTGGAAAAAGAAAATAAACATCAGCATTCAGACATTGATTAGAAATGCAGACATACAGTATCTACATACGTGCTAACACTCTTCTGTGTACTGCTTGTAGACCAACAGCTACCAGGAGCACACCAAAACTGACCAATGTTGGAATGAAAAGCAATACCAGAGACCTACTTTGTATATTCCATAAGGAGAAAGTGATCATACTAACAGAAAATAATTTATAAGGGTGATGTTCAGCAGAAGAGCAAAGCACAGAGAGCGTCATCTCTCACGGGCGCTACCAGCTTACTGCCATGAAGACACGTGCAGCGGGACACTGAGCAGAACGAGCCACGCAGCCAGGCCACGGAGAGCAAGAGCCCAGAAACAAAGACTTTCTCCTCCTTTATAAAGGTGTGCATCATAGAAACCCATTCAGTAACTTAACTCAGAAGAGCATATTCTGTAATCTCTGCTGGAAACCTCCCAGGACACACAACTGCTGTTCAGCAGAGGACATGAGCAGCAATTCCAGGCCTGGGAGAAAATGGGAATGAGCTCAGTGCACGCTGGGGAAAACACCACCAAGCACCCATCCTTGTGGCTACCTGACCACGTGTCAGACGTGGTGTGGGCTTGTTGTGAATCCCCGACTAGTCAGTCTGCTGGCAGGATCGGAATACTCCCTTAGAAAGTCACCCAGCCCCGATTTCTTTCAGGTTCGGTATTCTGTTATGATCCCATTTTAGGCAGAAGGGAAGCCTATGTCTCACTTTAACATTTGAGGGTGTGTTGCAATTCCTAATAATTGTGTGTCACCTTGGAAAATAAAATAGCTGCTCCTGTTCTAATTGTATATGAAAGTATAACTAAAGCAAATTTTATGGCACTGATTAAGAGCTGTATTCACTGAAGTTGAGAATACTATTATGGATCTTCCTATTCTGATGTTTGGTATGCTGCACAGTAAGTAAGAAAAATCAGATTTCAGGTGCTTACAAGCATGAAAAATAGGCACTGAAGTGGCCTTTAGCACTGTGATGTAGGAGCTGAGAGGAAATTAAAGTATTCAATATCCTGAGGTGCCCGAGTCCTCTGCAGATGGGTCTAGGAAACGTGTTACTAATCTAGCCAAAAGAAAATTCCCTCGTTTCTTTAAACTTTCAAAAGAAATAATCTCAATGCATACAATATAATGTGAATAACAATAATATGGTCACTAACTTGCAGCTATTACTGCAGGTGTTCATCTCCAAGCCAAATTCACAATTTAGCATAAAAAGTGCCTTTTATAGTAACAAAACTTCAATTTCATGAGGTTACTGTACATTTCTCTGTTAATTAGGAGCTCTGTCTAATTTAATTCAAGGTTGCTGACAGAAAGACTTGCAAGCAGGAGTATTTTAAACTTGTGACTGACAGTAACAGCAGTGCTACAGTCTACTGTCCCAGCTGGACTACGTGTTCTGCTCATCTTCACATCCCAACATTTCATTAAGTCAGTGGTTAACAGCTAATTTTAAAATGTACATATATTTTCATAGTTTCATAGCTGTATATATCTGCACTTTATAATTGGATGTATGATTTAAATGCAGACATCACATTACATGCTTTTATTTTTATGACTGTTTCCATCTGGTAGGTAGATCTCTGGAGAGAAATGTATTCATAGACAAACATAAAGATATATAAATATATAGGTGTTCTGAAAATATTTATATCCACTTAGATATGAAGACAAGATCAGTAGGTATCTGATAATTAGATGCCATTAGCACATGCATAAAGACACTTTTGTTTTAATCTGTTTCATTTCATTCAAAGCATGGTGGTTTAGTCTTTTACATTTAAGAACTTCTCTGTTTTAGATTTGCAAATAGAGGGAGGTGTTACAATTCTGAAGTAAAGTTTAACATTAAAGAGAGTCCCAAGAGATGGCAATAGTTATACTTCTCTCATCTTGCAGCAAACATAATGATGTATCTTTAAACGAATTACACTTAAATTATTTGGGTTGGAGAGCAACTCATAATGTGGAGGACTAGCAGATTAGAACAACAAATCGGTTATTACTAAGTAATACACACAGGTGTGACCCAGCAAAGGTCAATAGCCAAACACTTTGTTCAAGCGTGGAAAGCTAAAAATACCCCGTGCAATTACAGTTTATATAAATAGGTGATGTACAGCATACCTCCAAGGCCAGTGCAAGTGAAAATGTGTGATTAATTACCTAAAATTGAACTGACCTATACACGACAAGAATAAGAAATATGAACAGCTGAAGAATTTTATGAAAGAAATGAACTGGTACTTTACAAGAATAATAGAATTTATGTTGGCTTTGCGAATAACTGTGTCCTTGATTACTTTATCTGTTTTCCCACACATTAAATTCTCTTTAACAAAAGAAATTTAATTATTGCTTAAACAGAACCTGCGCACATCCTCAAACACAGTCATTTAATAATTCATGATGCGACCCCAATTCAGAAGCAGAGCCCGTGTTGGTGCAGTGTGCTGTGGACTGACACTTTGCTACCTCTCCTTATGCTACAGGACAGAAGCAAATCAAGCAGGGGATGAAATCAGGTAGCTGTTGCTTGTACTAAAACTTCTCCCTCAAAGCCAACCTCTGCACACCTGAGACGCCTTCAGGACCAGCCCATGGTATGGCAGCAGTGATTGCCCACAGGGGCCCACAGCGGCCACTTGGATGACACTCTCCTTCAGGAGCGAAGAGGGCTGTGTTCCTACTCACCAAGAAAAAACAAAATAATAGCAAAAAATAATATACAGACTCTCCTCAGGATGGGAGCAACAAGGACACCTCGGGATGGCAGAGCTGCTGACAGCTGGGAATGCAGTTCGCAGTGCCGAGGAATGTTGCAGGCTCTCCAAAGACCGAGGCAGATATCGCTGCATCCACTATGTCTGGATCTAGGTAGTAAAATCAACCCAGATTTACCTGGTGGTATTCTTCATGCTTCCTTTCAGTGGAAGGAGGGTTCTTTGAAAATTTAGTATCAATGCAAAGACAACCAACCACCACATCTAGCCATGACATTTCTGTAAAGCTTTCAGAATCACAAATGAGATCTAGATTCTGCAGCTGACAGTCATCCACAAAAACTAATGCTGATTTAAAATTGCATGATTCTGTATTCACAAACTGCACATCAAAAAAACTTAATTTATATAGCCAAGATTCATTACTGATCAATTTTATGAATACATCTTGATACACTTTCCATGGCACTTAATCTGTCATAAATACTAGTTACTGTTGGGCCAAAAGCATCTTTTAGTCTTAGAAAGTCTTTCAATTCAAAATATATCTGGTACTTTTGTTCCAAGTAAAGATTAAAAACTAATAAGAAGGAGCTTCAGACTGACCTGAAGCCACTCTAGAATGATGTTACAAACATGCAGAGGTTACAGAGAACATGAGGTCACTCAGCAAAGAAGCTTACTTTCTTTTATCTTCAAGATTAAGTGTGATCTTAAGATCCAAGAAAAAAAAAAAAAAAGAAAACTATCAAAAAACACACAGAAGGAGAATCTGCAGCAAAAATGTAACATAGAATTGTCCTCAGCTATACAGCACGGAAATAAATAGTGAGAATGCTATAGAATGTGGTCAGGTGAAATTAAATCCAGCAGGGACTAAAAACTCTGAAGATGATATTTAGACTGTCCAATTTTAGGCAATCAGCCTATATACCTAGAGAGGGAATCTTCTGCTTCCTGCTGCTAAACCATATAGGACAGCTATGCTCTCAGTTTAGGTCTCTAGACTGAGAGGCTCTGATTAGATTCTCTGCATCTCACCAAGACGACTATTCAGTCTCAAGTTTTCAATAGGATGAGACAGCAATTTGCACTGAGGTTGAACAGGTTTTACTAGGTTTTACTATTGAAAGTAAAAGTAAAGCTTGATGTTGTCAAACTGAACACATCATATAATCACCACTCCCAAATAAAGTTTGATGCACGATTTATCTAATAAATTTACTGACTTAAGGCTTGAGCAGAGAAAATATATTCTTTATGTTTAAAAGAAAAAAGGTGGAAATTGATGGAACTACAGATATTTTAGTCTGACCTCAAAAATATGTGAGTCTTTAGAATTAAATTTAAAGGACTTTATTTAGTGGAAAAAAAAATGGAGAGAAAAACGAAGGCTACATACCAAAAGGAGATTGTGCCACACTTGCACACTCTCTCAAGAAAGAATAGGAACAAAACACAGCAAAACTCTACCCGTGTTTGTAGATGAACGACCACATGTGAGGCAAACCCGGAGCCATCGTGTTTTCCGTAATATTCCACGTGCAGCTGCGAATCCTTGCCTTAACGCCAGTTAATCTGCAGAGCTATGCAGTGACAAAAGGGAGTGTTGGCCACAGTACTGGAGAAATCCACCACGCTTCAAACACTGCAACCAACGGGCTGCAACCTCATGGCCTCCCAGACTCCACCAGGCCGGAGCAGATGGGACCTCACTAAGCAGTAACTGAAGGAATAAACATTAAGGGTTTGAAAGGATCTGAAAGCAGGGGACCAGGAACAGCTGTGCTAAAAGTACTTCACACTTACATCTTTTTGTGATGCTTCCAATTGAATGAGGAGCTCGTGGTTTGAACCAAGCCTAGCAGCATACTACTGGTCTAAATAAATCCATTTAACTTTAAAAAGAGTAAAATGAAAACGAAAGGAAAGAGTCGTTGGGAGAGCACAGTGTGGCTCTGTGTTTACATGGTGCATCAACTTCAATCATTCCTGCAGTTATCTGAGCTTTTGCATCCTTGCAGTTAAGGCAGAACGTGGCCCTTATGTCCTGCAGTAAGGGGGAGCCTTTGGGCCTGTTTGGGGTTGCTTTTGTGGAATGCCTCGCATTCTTCTCCTTTATTCCTACTCCAGCTGAAATTTGGATTTTGTTTTCTCCTTCCAGCAGTCAAAGCTCTAGAGAGCAAATAACATGAGGATGAAAAATTCTTCTTGCTCAGCTCTTAAATTAAAGACTTTTTGTGCTCTCATTTTCTGCGTTTCTTCTATTTCTTTGAAATCTTATGGTCAGTAGAAAATGTACCATTTAACTGTCTCTTTTTTCCTGAAACCATAGCAGAAACCCTCTATCCTTTTGGGACAAGCAAGCCAAGATAAGACACTCCTTTGTTCATTTTGCCATGACTGAAGACAAAATTGCTTGCACCACTGGATTATAACTTCATTTTAAAGGGATTTTCTTAATAAGTGGAAAGTAGGAATCAGACCAGAGAAAGACAGATGGGGGCAGAAAAGCAGAAGAGACCCATAAGAAGAAAAAACTTCAAAAGCCTTTTCTCCTATTTTGCAGATACCATATTCTGATTTTGATGTATACAACCTCCTTGTAGAGTGATTCCTATTGCAAACTTTTTCATATGAGCTATGTTGCGTTTAGGGAGGTTTTTCACATAAAATGTCATCCTGTGCATCCTATTGCCTTACAAGTGGCCCTATTGTTTTGCCAGGAAACATTCCTGTCATTTTATTAAACGCCCCGAGGACAGTGTCAGTTGCAACAGAATTAGATACAGAAGAGGATATGAAATGAAGTCTTAATTCTGAATTCCCTGGCCAACCTTCTTGTTCAAATAGAAATAAAGAGTGTGGAGGAAAACCAAACAGGCGAAGGAGAACACAGCTTCCTTTGCTTATTCAATGGATAAAGATATCCTAAGGGAACTAATACAAGAAAATGAAATTGTACATAGGACACCTCTAGTACATCTAGTAAGTCTTGTAGGAAAAACAACAACAAAAATCAATAACAAAACCATATTCACAAAGAAGAAAGCTAGGAATAAGTCAAGCTTGCTAGAAGCAACACTTTTGAAATGCATATAGTTTGCCGGGTTCTAAGACCTGAAAATTATTATTGATAATCCAGGCTAAAATTTAATCAAGATGTTTACCCAGAGTTCACCACTTCCTTTATGTAGCCAGATCTCATATCAATTACCAGGGAAAGAGAAAACATGGCAAATCTCTTCAGCGTAGTTCTCAGCATGTCCAGTTTCAGCTCAAAACAGGGATTTTTGCATTCTGTGTGCATATTTAAGAAACTAGACTACATGTTATTCTGTTCCCTTTGCATCCATGGTTACTTCTGTTAAAGTTGGCTGCTTTTTGCACAGGACAAACAGCAAAACAAAAACATTCACAGCAAAAAAAAAAGTAGTTTGCTCCTCCCGCTTCACAAACACACCAGCACTGCACAGGGTGGAGGAGAGAGAGCGCCAGGCACTTCTGCGGAGCAGATTTCATACAATACATGTAATGGCAATGAGTAAGAACAGGTTTTTAAAATCTGTTTATTTTAAAAGGAGTGGTCAGATCGTCTTCAAATTACCACCACAATTATCTCTTTCTATTGAAATTGTGCATAGCAAAAATAGTGTCCAAATGAGAATTTAATAAATTTTGAAACAAGGAAAAAAAAAAAAAATTCCTTGAGTGAATTGGAATGACATTCAACTGAAAGACAGGAATTTGTCTTCAGGTCTGCTGTGATGTACATCTATACATAATCAGAAAAAAAAAAAATCAGACACATTACTAGTCTGACTCACATAAATCAATTCGTATTTGTTAACGCACACAATATGCCTCTAATTCTTATATCACGTGTGTGTAAGTCAGTTTTAAGAGACAAGTGCTACACACTTAACCAGTCCTTTGAGGTTTGCTTTTGAATTGGGAATGAGGCCAGGATGCTAGAGTGGTACTTACATTTGCAGGTAAGCCAGTGTCCCAAGAGTCACCATATGTAAGAGACTGGAATCTCAAGTGGTCATCTCTCAATTTGTCAAATGATACATGTTCAAGATTACAGTAAAAGTCCATTTTAGGACTGGTCATGCATTCTACTGTATCAGCATCGACAAAGCCTGGAAAACAGAAAGGTTGTGGTTGAAATTCATATTAATACAGCACAAGGCCTCCCAGAAGATTCTTTCTCCCACTAAACGCTTTGTTAAAAATTTAACTAGAAGGAAGCTAATTATATTTTAAGGCTTCTCTGCACTGAGCCCACATTTACCCTGTAAGAGTTTCCTGCACATGGTCACTATTAAAAATAAATGCAAACATAGAACATAAAACAAAAACTCTTTTTTTAGTACTCCAATAAATATGCCATTTATTTTTCAGGAACTGCTGAATGATGACAGTGCTATCTCTAAAATGACTTACTGCAGTGAAAATTCATGCCTCTAATACAACTTTTTTATTTTAAAATATGCAATACTAAAGTAGAGCACAAGACAGCATCAAGGGAAAAAGCCCTAGGTACTGATCCTTATTACATCATATTTTATAACCTAAAGCCTTAGCTGTGTCAAAGTTTTAAAATATTTAATTCTTACATTTCTCCCCTCTGTTTTTCTGCTAAGCTGCACTTTATCAAATGGTTACACAACTAAGTACGGATCACCTGACTGCCCTCTCCCTTCTCTTAAAAGTCCAAGATGAATTTCCACTTACGATAAATGATCAAAGTTTTATGGACTAATGACAGGTTAAAATACTCTTTTTTTTTCAGTTTTACTGCAATACTGTCATTAAGACTAACAATCTAAAGTAGCTAAGAGAATGAGTAAGCAAGATGATTTACACAGATGATAGCGCAGTGGAAAGAAGTAGGGCAAGATTCTTCGAAATTTTTTGTTGCTAAACCATTGGAAAGATTTACGCCAAGGTCTTTAAGTGAAAAGAGAGAATTGCCAAAGAGGTCTGGCACGATCTCCTATCAATAAAATACTCTGCCACATAAATTTAGTCAGACTCTCAGGTTAAAACCTGATTAAAAGCTGTAAGGAACTCGCTTTTTCATGCGAGAGAGCTCACCAAGCCAGTGTCCAAAGCGACTGCCTGCGGAACCAGTCAGTGTGGCGGTTCTTTTACAAAAGCTTCCACCTGCACTAAATCTCCTATATTTCTCCATGAGGTGATACTATAGCAATTTGGGAAGTACTCACCATAAGAGAGGTAGAGCACAGGTTTGAAACCAGGACAAGGCTATGCTAAAATTATTTAGGGTGAGGCACATCATTAAAAATATGTATGTCTCTGCAATGGGCCGATCCATACACCATATTGCAAAAAGTCTTGCCTTGAGAAGACTCGGAAAATACATATACATCTTTATCAGGTTTTATTTCTTCAGAAGGTTCTTTAGTTAGAGGCTGATGTAGTACAAGGTCATATCTTTCTCCCATCCCACCTACTGCAGTCTTTGGTTGTTAGGGATAGCCTGAGGAGGCCCTGATCAGATCTGGATTCAGGTGTAAGCCAGGTTGGTGTCAAGGCTTGGTTTTACGACTGTACCAAAGCAGGAATTTGGAATGTGAAAGCAATTATATTTGACAAAGTTTTCAAAAAAATTTCCAGACCAAACAGCTGAAAGAAACCAGGAAGCTTTCTGCTGCTCAGTACACCAGAACATTATTGCTTGTTTGGTGCCAAAGCCAGGCTTAGGGCTGTAAAACACAACTGTTTTGACAGTCCTTGCTTCAAGATCAGCTGTTCATAACAGTTACATCAACTTGGACTGCGGCCTATCCATCTCCAGAAAACAGGTGCCTTCCAGTTCTGGACTTCACCCAAGTTCAAAACAGTAGGGATAGATACTCAGATGCCTTCTCCCCCACCCCGAAAGCCTGAATAAAGACACAGGGTTTATCCTGTGTGACCCAACAGCCAACAAAATCGAGCAGGAAGAGAAGTAAGGAGCCCAAGAGGTGCCCCAGCACAGAAAAGAGCCCGTTGCCTGCTCGGCCCTCTCATGTTAGAAGTTCAAGTGTCTGTGCTGTCCGAGCCCCAGCGCCCAAACCAACAACCCCCTTGGCAAATCACTGCTGCTCTTCGGCTGTCCCTAGGCAGGCAGAACCGTCAAGGGATTTCAACCACCCGCAGTGGTCACGGAGGTGCCAACGACACGCGCACAGGTGTCCCGGGAGCGAGGCAGGCCCAGCTCCCCTTTCTGCCCAGCCTTTCCTCTACTGACCTTTCCAGAGTTTGGTCTCCAGCTGCCCGTTCGCCAGCTTTGCCCAGGCCTTGGTACGTACAGAGCAGTACTGACTGGCAAACAGCTCTAACTTGCTGTCACAAAAGCCAGCTATATGCATATTAAAGTAATATAAAAAATCTTCAGGAAGCCAACAGTGCGTCAAAGGAAAGTCAACCTACAAGAATAAATTTTATTCTTATTTAAGCTCTTCTATCCAAACTGAAATATGATCTATTGCTACCTTGAACATATTTGGCATCTCTGGAAGTGTTCTGAGTGAGATAGGAAAAAGCCCTAATGACTGCTTTTGAAAGTATTGCTTCTTTTGGTCAGAATTCTTTTGAATTCTTTTGACTTCATATTTGGAATACAAATAAAATGACTTGTCCCAGCATTACATGTGCTCATTCAAAACCATGCATTTATGTGCATAAAAAGGAGTACTCTGAAGACAGACACGTCTTCTAAGTAAAAAATGGGATAAAATGTGAGCCTAACGATGACAAAGTTTTAATTGACCACAGAGATTTTAAGCAGTGTTCCAGAGAGGAAGAAAATGCTTGGCTCGTGTTCATTAAAAAAGAAAAAAAAAAAAAAAAGGAAAGAAAGAAAGGTATATCAGTCACAAAAGAGGATCCTGAAAGGCACAAAGTTGAGAACTGGGAGAAGGTGACTTTGGGAACAAGAGGAAGAGGTGTTTGGGAAGACAGGGTGGGAAATAAGTGGAGGCAGTTTGTGTGTTTTCAGCTAGCTGTGCTCTCAGCTGTGGGATAAGGGTTCACATAAGGGCTGCTTATGCTCTTTCACTCTGAGAGTCACTACTTGTTTCAAAAGCTAAGAGACTATAGACATTTCTGCAGCTTTGAGAGGAACGCCTCTTCTGCAAAGGCAAATAGCTCAGATTACTAATTGCTGAAGACAAGGTCATAAACAGATTAATTTTGCTCTGGGGTCAACGTCAACATCCAGGCATATGATCAAGTTGCCAGGATTTTGATATCGGTTCCTTCTTCATGTGGATGAAGAAAGAACTGCACATCGTATGCAGGCATACTCTAAAATTTTAACTGAAATTTAGCAAGTAACTTTCACAGAAAAGAACAGTATCTTTTTTTTGTCTTAGCAATCTGGGAAATCAAACCCATCATGCATTCAAAAATAGTTTTCAAACCAATTTGTTTAAAGCACCAAAGAATGCATTTTGCTTATATATTTTCCCTCCGATGACGTGTTGACCGCATAAATACAAAGCCCCCATTCCTTTCAGACCTGTTTCTAGAGACTGTGTGAGAGTTAAAAGTGACAAGAAACATTACTCATCCGTGTATGTGAAGTTAGATAGGTGCAGAGGGGACTACAGATGTGATTTTTTCCACTGAATCTCCTTCACGCTAAGTACCGCTTGCTGCACATGTTCACAGCAACGCTCCCCTTTGGCCGCGCAATCATTAGCTCCCAGATTTCAATCCTGAGCATCTTACTTGAGGGAAATGCTGTGGTTTTCTCCTGTTCTCAGTGTGCTGGCAAAGCACTGAAGCTGGCTCATAAAGAAATGAATTATCTCAATCCACGTTTCCTCTCTAATGTGAAGTACAATTTGTAAATACTGCACGCTGATGACTTGTGTGCTATTGTGACTTATAGCCCTCGTTTCCCTCATTTTCGATGCAGCTTTTGATCCTGCTTTTTGATTGCTTAAATATAGATGCTTTTTTGCTTGACTTCGCCTTTCAATAAATTTTGCAGTGTACCAACGGGGAAAAAAAACTTAAATTTTACAGTATTTGATATTATTTGTTCCAGAGTACCTATTATGCTTTTCACCAGGAGATGGCAGCATGTTGCTGCTTAGCTTGCAAGGGCCCTGCGCAAAAAGGAAACAAACTTTCACGCAGGAACAACTGCTGCTCTAAACCTGCATTCTTGTATATTCTCTCACAACAAAATATTGTGCCCATGTCTCTTACAACCCTTTCATGGGCTGAGTGAAAGGGTGAAGTATTTCTTCTTTCTCTCTCTCTCTTTTTTTTTTTTTAGATCATGGGGCCAGCTCACGTGTGTCATGTTGATGCTAGGCTGGAATGACTTGGCCACTGCAAAATACACGTTAAGGAACCAAGAATCTAATTTGGCTTGTCCGTGTGTTACTCGTACCTGCAGTGATCTCGTTAGCCTTCCTCCCTCTCCCAAAAGTGACGCAAGCTCCGCACCTTCCACGAAGCAAGGGGCAGCTGCTGGAGCACTGTAGTGAAAGAAGCCCTCTGTGAAACAATATCCTGCTTTTACATCCCGACAGGCCACACTCTACATCAAAGCAACATCCCAGGAGGGCCTGCCCACATGCAAAAGCTTGAAAGTGCTTTCAAAGAAGCAAGGGCACCGGGCTGGGCTCAGGAGGGTGATCCGGGCGGCTCCAGCCACCCACAGCGGCCGCGGGGGCTGTGGGAGCCCCGTGCTGCCGCCCCGGGCCCCGGCGGTCCTCGCGGCGCCGACGTCTGCCCACCTGGCAGAAGGGCCGCGCGCTCCCTCGGGCCTCTCCTTGCCGCTCGCCGGGTTATTGCGTCCCCGCACGTCCATCTGTCGAGGAGCAGGAGTGGAAACCAGCTGCTCGCTCGCTGAGAGCAAGAGCAAACGGCGACGCAGAGTCTCGGCGCCATGCCTGCCTCAAAGAGCCAAACTGCACCAGGCCTCCGAAGTTCTGCGCTTGGAGCTGAGCGCGAAAGGAAGACGTGAAAATACTTTGTACTGCTAAGCAGTATTAACGGAGTAAAAAGATGATGGGATTAAAGACCCCCAAAGTAATGAGGGTTTAAACAGCAGCAATTACAGTGACGCGCAGCAGTAAAAGGTTTGCATCAGCTAACACTGTATACACGGGCAAACAGATTTCCACTTCTCCAGCTGCTCACTCTGCCCTAATATATCCTGCTTTCAAGTATTACTTCTCATTTTCTGAACAAACTTTCGGCATGACAACTAATTTCTTGTCTCTTTGGTACTCATCCTCTGATTTTTCATTTCCCTTTTTTACTGTACCACTGATCCATATTTTCTCCCTGACTTATCTCTTCCTGTATGGCAGTGTTTCTTCTTCTATTTCTTCAGGTCTTAATAAGCTTGATATAGTCCAATATTAGGAGGGAGAAAGAAGAAATCTTCTCCAAAGCAGCATTTAAAAGGGAGAGGGTTAAAGGAGGGGCAACAGAATCTGATGTCATTATACATTTAAATACTACTAATAGTACAGGAGCCACCACGCCAAAATCCACCAGCTGTTCCTACAGGGACAAGCCAGCTTTCTGTCTCCTTGCATTATAGCCTAGTTTAACTTCTGTCTGAATGTTTCTCAGGACAAAAGATATAAATGCTGCTCCATTAAGAGCTGGAGCTCTAATTTATCTGCTTTCAAATGTAAGTTTTGCTCCCTGGGAATAGTTAGAAAGATAACAATTATATTCAGCGCTGTACATAGCTAACACAGCACAAGTTTCATGGTATTTGTTAATGCAGAGTGGTTTAGTTTGAGTAACAGGGTAAGATTTTACAAAGCCACTAAGCCACTACACACATACATATATATATAGAGAGAGAGGAGGGAACTATGATGCTTCAAAAAATCAGCAAAGTTGGCTTAACTGAGTCATGCATGAGAAGCAGCTCTGGACATAGAAAGATGCAAAAAATTAAACCACCGTTTAGAAGAGGCAGGAAGATAATTGTCCTGTCTCCAGCTAATAGAACAACTATTGAGCTGCAGCTAATAATATCTGATCTAGACAATTTCAAATGTTTAGGTTAATTGGGGCCTAAATGCACTTAGAAAACAAACAGACAAAAATTTATGAGGAGGCAACTCCCTCTCTCCCTGCCCCCACTATTAAAAAGCCAAAAATAGGGCCTCCAGATCAGAGGCAGAATGAACTTCTGGAAGAGTGTGCACACAAAGAATCCAGATATGTAATTTTGGCCATCTTCATATGGATGTGCAACCTTTAGTGTTTGCACGTGGCTTCCCCAGGCCATGGCACACAGCACTGCTCTTGATGCGATTCTGTAACTGAGAGGATTTAGCCCGGCCAGGGACACCCACCTGGGACACCCTGGCAGCCCGTGTCTCCCAGCCTTGCTCCACACCTTTAGCTCTTACACAGACACACAGCCACATCGTAAAAGAGTTCCAAGAAATTCTTCTTCGGCAACTTCGTGTTTTAAGGGTTTTTCTTACCGAAGAGATGCCATGTAACTGCTTCCTTACAAGCACCTTTTAGCTGCCCTGTTGTTACGTTTTGCTTAGGTTAATAGGATATGTTGGGTACTACACCTCCAGCAAGCTTCCACACCAGTGCCACGTGCCATCAGTGGAGGATTATGGCAATCAAGCAGGCTTCAGTTCAGCAATCCTGCCAGCTTTGGTGGCTCATGTTCTGATGAAGCTTCCCTGTTACAAACACAGATGCACAGACGCCCCCCAGCAACCGTGGGAGATCATTGGAAGCCTTATTTGTGTGACAAGCTGCTGCAGGTAAATACATATTTCACATATTATGCAATATATAACCAACATCACCAAGCTAAAAGTTTAGAACTGCTCCACATTCACAAGAATTACTTCAGTTTTGTTTAATCTTTCATACTGTTATTAGAAAATAAAACAACAAAATAAAACCAGATGGACAAGAGTCCATCTGATGTTTCTTGGTATGTTTTTATATTGCCTTCATTGAGTGACCCTTGTCCTTTTGCTATGTAGGTTCCTGTGCCTCCAAAATAACTCCACTTACCTGTTCGTAAAACTTTCATTTCCAGTTTTCCTGACACTGTTACAGATGTTTCAAATACAATATGTGTCCCTCTTGCTTTTGCCTTCAGTGCACCAAACACTTTGGAAATGAGCCCAAGACACAAAAATCAGATGTAGCTTCCAGAGCGACAGTAGAGCTACAAAAGTCAGCTGTGATATATGAGTGCAGATCTGACTGCTGAAATTACAATTCCTTTAGTACTTTCAAGAGCCTATGCACAAAATGTCTGAAGATGTTTTTAATAACCTGCCCCATCCTGAAGGAGAAATAGGAATAGGAAAGCAGAAAAATATGGGCATGTAATCCAGGATTGCAGACTGATAAATGAGGATTTAAGTCACACACAGGCATGATTTGATGTAGCTTCCTCTATCAGCAAATTGTTGGGTATGTAACTCTCCTTTTCTGTGTCTCTTTGAGCAACTCCTTACCATGCACGAAGATCCTGCAAGTAGGAAATCTGCAGCACCATGGTACAAGGTACGTCTAGTACCTTGTAAAAGTACATAGCAATTATTTATTGCCTAACAAAATGAGTTGCTGGGACAAGCAAGATCGCAGGCTGACCGGTGCGTAGCTCACTACTCCCGAGAAGACAGGCAAGCAGAGTTTGCCAGCCCAGCAAGTCGCGTGAGCAGGTTTGGCCTCCATTTCCCCCTGGAACTGATCCTCAGTGCTGCAGAGTCGCCACCTTGGATCAGGGTTACAGGTACGACCGACAGTTCTGGAAAATCCTATCCACACTACCTTGTGGAGAGCTGCATCTGTCATTGCCAAATCATGCTGCTACAAGGAAGCAGAGACCAACAACACAGACCTAATCAGATAAAAATACCTCTTTGCATCTCATTCAGCCCTGACACAATGATAGCAGGGTCACCTTTCCCTGTTTGGGAGCACGACTCCCACAAAAGCAGATGAAAGTACATAGCAGAGCTCTTCATTTGCACCGAGTTAAGCAGCAATGCACTTACGCCAGCAGATGGTTCACTGCCTGTGTTTGGCTTGGATTTTAACACAGAAATAGCAGAAGCTGTTAGTGGCCATCCTGAATGACCTCCTGCCTGCAGTCACTGATTCTCTTTTGATGCTGAGTACAGACACAGTGCTCAGAGACAGGTCAGATGGCGAGTCTCATTAGCTGCCACAAACGCAAGGAAAATAGGCACGATGTAATTGCTACTTCTGCCTCAAGCAGTAATTGCAGGATAAACCAGTCGATGCTGGGGACTGCCTAAGACCCCGCACACCCTGGCAATGCAGCCGGAGAGGAATGTCCGGGCACTTGCAGGGCAACACTGCAGGAAATGCCCAGAAAGCGGAAAAAAGGCACGACGGAGGTAATGGCAGTACAGGTGACACTGTCCATCTTCTGGGATGAACAAAGGTCCATGCGCTGCTGTGTAATCACACCTGATTGAATAAAACTGATGCTTTATTAAGCTGAATAGCTAAATCAGTGTTTTTCACCTTTTCTCAATTGGCCAACCCCTAAAAAAGCTCCAGTATAGAAGCAGATTTCTATGCTGCAAATTTACATCTCATGATAACTGGTATATTTTTTTCCCCAGTTATTCCTCTTGACTCCTTAAAAGAAATATATTAACCTCAGGAAAACAGGTCAACAGTCACTGAACCATCTGAACCATTTGTAAAAGGCACAGGTTTGCGCTTGGACTATTCCCTCCGGGTACTTCCACATGCAGCTGCTAAAACAGGCTTACAGAAAAAGTCCTTAAGCCTTTTCCAAAGCCCTCAAGCTGTTGTGAAGAGAAGCAAAACAATATATCAGACACAATCCACCTCACTATCATGCTTTACTTATCCGTTAAGGCCAAGTGCTTTTCCACTCCTTACAGTAAGGTTAGTCTTGCCAAACACATTGCATTCAACACTGACAGCAACAGACTTGAAAACTGTTTGTCCCCCCAAAATAATTATGGTAGTTACCTATAGGAAGCATATGGCAGTTTTTCTAGGCTTCATGTTTTGTTCTAGAAAACAGTTTAAAATGCCTTAAGATTGTGGAAACTGCAATTAGTCAACAAGGTCCATGGTAACTGGTCTACAAGATAACTTTGAAGGAGTCTACAAATGTCAGACTACACGTGCCATTTAGGAAGGAATGTTCAAATACTTTTCTATAATTCAGTGACTCGACAACCTGTGTATTTTTCTTTTAAAAATAGAAGACATTTTCCTGGCTATAATATTTGATTCAAAATGTATTGTTAAAACACCATGAAAGGGTAGGTTTATAGGTCAAATTCCTCTGGACTCCACGACCTGCAAAACACATTCTAAATTTATGTCCAGTTGTGCTTTGAAGTGACAGGAATCATCACTGTACTTGTGACAGGGAATAATCTGTTTATACTCAAGTTTCTGACTTGAAAAAATATTTTTGAGCAGTACTAAAAACAGTGAACACTATTGTTTCATTACTGAAGATACCTGCTTGCCATACTTACTATTCATGATCAGTGTACAATATGGCCATGGTGGCCTGGTTGGTAAGGATGTATTTGCATGGTTGCACAAAACGCCAGGCTCTCTCTTATGATTTACTTAAGCCTACAAAATGTATTTCCTTTGATTCATTGAAGAGCTCATTGTAGATATTTGCTGATTCAACTTTCACAGTAGAGTTGCTTTCACTAAACACCAGATCAAATTTGTTCAGAATTTCAGGTTTCCAGAAGGCCAAGATTTTTCAGAAAAATCCTAGCAACTACAAACTAAAAAGCAATAAAAATATCCTACCTCTTTTAGGGAAGGCTCCTTAGTCCCTCTAATTTACTCCAAAGCTCTTCCTGCTCTGAAGGAAGCAAACCCCTTGGGAGCAGGCTTTGCCAGTAGTCCAAAATAGCAGTCCTGGAAAATTAGGGTCTGCCTCTCTCCGTCCACAGAGGGATGCTCTATCTGCAAGGCCAAAGCACAGTTTCATCCACATTTGCTTGAGATTTTTAGTCTGGATTCTGAATAATAAGAGACTTGACTTTGTTTCCCATCCCCAGAGTACCCTTCCAGGGATTTCCTTCTTCCCTCAGCAGTTAATACACCCAGCAGGGCTGGAATTTAAGAGTGAACTTAGCAGCTGATGGTTGCTGCAGGGCCTTCCATGCCTCATGACAGAGGGTCACCAATGATAAACCTGAGGAAACACACAAAAAGGAGTAGGTACTCAAAACTGCATGTGCAAGGGGCAGTGAGGGAAATTCAAAAGAAGTTAAGGATGTTAAATGTTTTATTTTTCTACTGATCATTTGTATGGCAAAGTTGATATTCAATGACAGAGAAAACTTTTGAATCGTGAAGCAGGAAAAGCATATTTAGAAGTTTCAGCACGCGGAGGAACGAGTAACTAACGGCGAGGTGCAGTGCACTACAACGGTGCAACCAAATTTAGCAGCAGCAAGGCTGCATTAGTGACACGAGTTCTTTGATCTTATAGCTGTGGCATATAGGAAATCAGTGGAACGTACTGCGCTCCCTCTTCACCTCAGCTGCCTGATGACAAGCTGGCAGACGTGTCCGTGAAACACACACGCCTTGTCGTTAACATCCAGGAACATCGGGAGCAAACCCAGAACGATTCCAGCTTTCCCTGAAACAGAAACATGTCTCATGAACGACACCTTTGGCATTGTGCAAAGCGACGAAGAAAACCAACTTGGAAGGGTTTTGCTCTATTTTCAGACACAAACAATTATGCACATAGCCTACAGGCTATATTATTTGCCAGCCTGTCATAATTGCTCTGATAATATAATGAGTGTTTGGGAAGCTTCATGAAGAATTTTATTTCACAAGGTACCAAAGGCCATTGAGATGTGTGGTTTTGGTCTAGCTTGGATACAATCTGCCAAAGAATCACATATAGTAGTAAAATCTGACAATGGTGATATGCAACCAAGGAGAAGTAGATTACAATGTCTTAATCAGCAATTCAAGTCACTGCTTGTTTTGAAAAAGAGATGTAAATAAAGAGAAACCTATTTTGGGTCAATCTGTCTAGAAAAAATATCTTTTAGAAAACCACATCCTGTCTCCTTGCAAAGAGAGAGGATACTTCTTTTCTCTGTGCTTGCTTAGGCACGTTAGGATGTCTTTAAGCTCTTTACATCCCTGACTAGCTTAGGCCCTAAAAACATTAAAAATATTTGTGTGGCCTTTTAGAACTATCCAAAGTTAACCTTGATATTCAGTAATCATACATGTTGCATGAAGATTTTTTTACCACTCCCCACACAAAAGATGATGTAAGATAAAATAATATATCTGCTTTATACAAGAGATTATGACTAAGAACTGTAATAAGAATGAAAGGGAAGCGGATTTGCAACCATGCACTGATCGTATTATTTTTTCAATACTAGATGAATGCAATAGCAAATTCTAATCTCTCAAATCATAGTTAAGGATCATTTTAGCACAGCTCAGTGGATTTGATTTATAATGTTAAAAGAGATTTTTTTAGCAAAATTACACAGCAAATAATTTCTTCATAATGTAGATTTTCTTATTTTATCTGCTAGTTTCAAATACAAAGCATAATATAGCTTATTCATTTTCTATGGAAAAAAATATTTAAATATTTAAAACTGTTATATGCTAAGAAAACCCTTCAAAAATAAAACAAATTTATAGCTTCTTTTCAAGTTTTCTCTTTTTCTCCTGTTTCTCATTTAATTTTCCCCAACTGGCCAATTCTGCTAACATTCCTGTTCATAAGTAGAGGCTGTGTCTCTTGGAGCCATACCCACAACTCTTGAAACTGAAGTGGATTTAGAAGTGGATTCCAGCAGCAAGATACCATTTGCCTTCAGTAGCTGTTTCAAGCTATATGTTGCTCACAGAAGCTGTCAGCCATCAACACACTTTGCGTTTTCCATAGTCTGTGATTTCTGTTGTTATTCATATCTGTATCAACACAGAATGGCAGATTTCATACCTAATGTTCACCCATAAAGTAGAAAGGTATGGTAAAACTGACTTTAGTTTTTTCAGTTCATTTTAAAATAACAATTACAAGACTTTGTAAAGGAATTTCATTTTGAAATCACTAAAGGAATCACCCAGATCTCTGAATTTGCTAAAAGTGAAGAATTCCAAAACTTATGTACACTAAACCTGCCTGAATATTACCTTTTATGCATCTGTGTTAGGTTACCGAATAGAATTGATTAGGACATATGCCACAGACATGTACAGAACATCATACCGAATCAGGTACAGCTATAAGATTTCTCTCAAGTGAGTTCTTCAGAATAAAGCAATACTCAGATATGTTGAATCACACTAGAGCTGTAGCTGTTCGGAAGCGCACACTCGCATAAAGTAAGGACAGATATGTAGTCACATAAACATAACACAGTGTGGAAGTGCAGAATGTCCTTGGAATTCAGGCAAAAGCTCTTTTAGACCCAAGCAGGACCACAAAAGAGCAAGAAACAAACATCCAAATATTTCCAATAGACAAGTTCACTAAGGGAACGTGAAACTGAATTAAAAGCAGAAATATTATTTATGTGGTAAATAATTGTATTTAAAGTTGGAAAAATGGGGCAGCATTTAGTATGCAGGATGGGGCAGCAATTACTAATTGCAGCATATTTGTGTCATTAATAGGCCTGACTTCCACTGGTGTTCCACTGACTTGCTTCCACTGGTGTTTTCCTATTCCTTGTCTATGACTTTGGAAGAGCATGGAAGAGCAAAAAGACTGTGAAACATAAGAAGCTTTTTTAAAATAATAATAATAATTAATTTTAATTTTTTTAAGTGTCCTTTTACAGCTTTACACCTTATACAGTGAGCTCAATGCTGGAGCATTTTATGGCTAACATTCCTCTGGCAGCTACCTGAATATAAGTAAGTTCTGTGCTCAGTTACACTCTTATTTACATGATATATTTAAGTGACTTCTCGATTTACAATGCTGTTGCTGAGATCAGAGCCGTGTTACCTCATTAGGCTATTCCAGTGAGCAAATTTTGAAGATAAATGCCCAAAACATGCATGTGACATTCTGGTCTTTAAGAGCACACAGATTTCAAGTGCACCATAAATAGTACTTAAATAATGAATGGTTCTATGGCAGCAATTCATAACACTCCAGCAATGTTCTTCTCTTCTATCAGAAAAAGACAATTTGCCTTTTCTCTCCCGCATTTGTGAATTTACAGCAGGGTGACAGCCCACTCTTTTCCTCACTTTTGTCAATCTGTGCCTCAACATTCATGTTACTTCAATATATTTTTCCTACATCTAATATATCAAAGTATTTAGCATTGGTTTTGATAAGCTGAGAAGATGTATGACAGAAGAAAAGTGTAGGCCCAGCAGGAATCAGTAAAGAACAAGTCAGTTTAAGATACGTTCCTGATTTTCATAGCCCAAACCCAGCAGGTAACTTTCACACTCCCTGCTAGCAAAATGCTTGCTATGAGTCTGCATGTTTCTGGGGGGAATGAAAGCACCACTGGCTTCTCCTTATATTACAGCTACAGAAAGAGCAAGGGCAAGACTTATCTGCTGTGCAAATAAGTGACTATGCAACCTCTCTGTGCACAGTGAAGACGCACAGATGGACTGGATGGAGCGGGGAGGAACAAGGTGAGGGGCCTAAGAGAGCCACGAACTCTCCCACCAGAATGCACCGTCCGGAGACACGCTGCCCACGACGGGAATCACAGGAAGGCTGCTTGGAGCCAATATTTTCTTCAGACAAAATGAGAAAATATACATAAGAACCAAGAACATATACACAGGGAAGCTGCAGCACGAATTAACCTCACGCAAGGGATCCACTTTAAATTATACAAAATATTCCCTAAAAGATAAATAGATAGATAGATAGATAGATAGATAGATAGATAGATAGATAGATAGATAAATGAATATGTCCAACTATTCTGAAGGTAGAAAAAATCAGCAATATTCCCTGGCAATGCAGGTACACTGCTCTCAAATGCAATGATATCTTTATATATTTGGCATTACAATCACTCTAATTAGTATTATTTGCAAAAGCAATTTTAGTTAATAGCTCAATAGCTCTTTTTACCTATTTCCTTTAAAGTGGAATTTTCATAATTACTTCTGATTATCATATCTTATAAAACCTTTTCTTTGTTCCTGTCTTATACATACCTAGCCATAGCTTCTGAAGTTTAAATATCTAGTAAATTACAGTATATCTAATAGATTTTAATATAAAAATGTTCAAAGCTTCAGCTATCCTAATTAAATTAATCAGCTCTTTACCAGCTGCGAAACAATATATTGTAATCAGAATTAAACTGTCTATAGTATCTCCTGGCTATAGGAACACACACAATTATTGTGGGCGATAGACTTGTTTCAATGCTGCTTGTTTTACCTGCCAGTTTTGCACATGGCTCCAGTTCAGGAAAGCTTCTCTGAGCAAGATATTTCTATCTGACTGAAGTCAATAAAATTGGGCAGCTGCTGAAACACTTCCTCGAACAGGCCTTCAATACAGGCTGCAGCACTTTCCTGAACTGCAACAACCAAATACATCAGATTCACCAAGCTAAATACCTAAATTTAACGTGTAAAGTAAACATATGCATTTCTTCTGGCCATCACACTGATTTCCTGCAAATCTTTTGCCACATAATGAAATAACATTATTAATGTAAAAAAAGTTGTGTACATGTAATGTATACAACCGTTAATGTAAATGCGTTATTACTGTAAAAAAAAAATGCCGAACTGTTAAGTTTGATCTAGTCTTTATAAAAACAGGAAAACTAGCCATCAAATTATCTTCTAGGACCTTTTGTATCAATTCTTTAGTACTTACTCAAGTATTTTGCTCAGCATTAGACTCTGACTAACGATTACTAATTTCCTGGATGTCTCTTTTTATTCATTCTTTCATGCTCATAAAAAGGTTTAAAATGTATTGATTACCTTTTCTGCATGCCTCTTAATTTTAATTAGGGCCCTGCTCTCACCAATCTTTTTAAAGTAGTGTCAGCATATCTTCTGCAAGTTTTGTTTCATAGAAAGGTTTTATTTGTGCACAGGATTTGATCTGAAGGCATCTTCTTAGGCACCCACAGACCTGTGAAAATAGGTAAATTGTATTACTCCTCACTTGTTTGATTTTTGAACTCCTTCGGATACATGCAAACTACAGCAAGTCCAAAAAATAAAAAATAAAATAAATTACAGGTGAGCTGTATTTTATTTCAAATGGTTCTCAAGCTCAAAGAAAAAGTAAAAGGGCGAGGAGGAAAAACAATTCCATACAGTGGTTGGTCACTCCCCTCTAATACCACACTTTAGGTCTAAATGTGTAATGAAGTCCCGTGAGGATCTGAAGTGGAACTTGAGAGTGTTGCTGCACAGCCTGAGCTGCCCGAGCTAAAGGAGCTGAAGTAAATTGCAGTAGTAGCGTCTTACTCCGAATTTAGACGGGTCAGTACAGAGAACCCCTGTACATTACCTTCAGTGAGAGAAAAGGTGCAAAACCCAAATAAACTTGATAAAAAATTGGAATGGAAAGACAACCTCTGTTTCAAGACACGTTAACAAATGACTTCAAGACAACTGAGCACCTCGGACAAATGCGAATATTGAATAAATAAAAATTTGAAGGATGAGTGGCAAAGAGGCAGGAAGTGCTACTGTTGATACAGCAGGAGAGAAATGAGTGATAAAATTGAGATTTAAAAAGGATGTGGAAGTTCTTAGATCTAGTCAGAGAAAAAACTCAGATATTCTGATGGCAATGTGTGAATCATGGGGAACATGATGCAAAATATGCCAACTTGCCAGGTCCTGCTCAAGGAAAAAGAGATGCTAATATTCCTGCATGGATCTGGATGAAACTGGAAGAAAGGGGCACTGAAGTACAAAAAAAAGGGAAGTTGATGGGAAAAAAGAAAAATAGGAAAAGACAATCCTGTGTTTGTTATTTTTTAATGCGTATCAAGTATAACTAGAGAAGTTAGTCATAGAAAATCAATTTGTAATGATTTAGAGAAAGCT
Organism: Nothocercus julius; assembly: GCA_013398735.1. NCBI lineage: Eukaryota > Metazoa > Chordata > Aves > Tinamiformes > Tinamidae > Nothocercus > Nothocercus julius. The sequence goes on from VZSV01000117.1 coordinate 1,915,084, forward strand.
TTACATGGTTCAGACTGAATGGATGCATAAATAAAATCATGTTTGCAACTAATGCAGTGTCAAGGGTTTCAGGCCTATATGGATTTAAAAAAAAAATTATATTAAAGATAGGCATAGATTATAAAAAATGTCAAAAAGGATTTATAATCAAAGCTAACATGTTTATTAGACATCAGAAAGTGTAATAAAGTGAGAGTCATAAAAAATTCAAATAAAAAAGTACTCAGGATTCTTCAGCCTTATAAAATATACAGAGGGAAGGGAAAAAAAATCTATCTTTTTAGAATGAAGAGAAGTAGTAAAGATAGTCAAAATGTTCCCCAAAGTGAATATGCAGTTTGATACGAATGAAGTTTCTTAATATTAGGGCAAAATTTAGTTAGCTAATACAAATGGCAGGAGAAAATGGGAATGGAAGTTATAACATCCATGGTAAAAGCAACTCTCACAGCCGATATGTTCAGACAAGCTTAGATGGGAAAGCGGTGGCAGGCAATCTTCAACCTCAAATTCTCAAATAACTAACATGTGAAATTGCAAGACAAGTCGAAAAGAATGGTAATAAATCTATAAAATCAGGAATGGTATATATGATAGAACAGCAAATGCAATCCTCATCCTTAAGAATGTAGAAAGGAAGAGAAACGCAGTATCAGCAAACCTGAGGTTTACCAATATGCAAAGCTGCCAAAAGCAATCTGAAGGGAAAAATAAAAGCCTGGAAACAAGGGGAAAACAGAAAATGGGAGAAAATTTGGATTTTTTTAGAAACACAGATCATTCAAGGATATGAATATTTCATTACCTGTCTTCGATTAGGTTACTAATTTTGCAGACAAATGAAATAGAGTCAGGACTTCAGTCAAAATGTGATCGGATGTCACATTGGAAATTATTAGATATGCTGGAGAAAGTGATTAGGAAAAAAAACAAAGAGGCTAAATACGGTTTAACAGGTTTTATTTGAGGTTAAAATATGAATTTGGAAGGAGTTTGTCAAGCATTGATCTTGGGTCCACTCTACTTCGGAAGTCACAAGAATAATTCTAGTAAAAGATGTTAGTTATTAGCTACAGCAAAGAAAAGGAGACAGATGTGAGTCATAAATGTAACATTCTTGAAAAAGAAAATAAAATAACAACATGTATCAGAGAATACATGTCCAGTAGAGATAGATGAAGCATTAATGACATTCCACAAGGCTTTATTAAGAGCTAAGTTTCAATGCTCACCCATGTTCAAGAAAGATTAATTCCAGTGGATATGGACAAAAGAAAAGCTTTATTAGAATGACAGTGAAAACTGAATCCTATTGTCTGAGAGATATTTAAATTGCCTGCCTCACATAATTAATAAAGTTTGAGAGGGAACCTGTCTGCACCTTATAAATTTGTCAGGGTAAACACTGTCAGAGAGGAAGAAGAGTCAGTTAAGATAAAGCACAGTGTCACAAAAGGACAAATGTGCGTAAAAGTGGGTATCGAATATACTGAATCCGGAAAGAAGCTAGAAAAAGGTTTTCATATGCCAGATGAGTGATTTTTTGGAACAGCTTTCTCATGCAGAGCTGGGACTCCAACACTCTCAAAGTCACCAGATTTAAGATAGAGCTTGAAAAGTTTCTAAAAAGCCCTATGCCTCCCTGAAACCGGGGGAGACGGACTGAGTGTTAGAAAGAGTCCTTTACAGTTTCGCATTGCAGATATCTGAGAGCAGAGTGAGGAGGGGACTTAAGAAGGAGAGGAGCCAAGGATGAAGTTGGTGTTTTAGATTAACACACAGAAACAGGATTTGAGAACTGAACTGGGGTTGAAAGAGTGACCCGTTGGTTCAAGTTTAAATAAATGTTTTACTTTTTTGTGCTCATAAGTTTCTTGATAAAACCATAAAAATTACTATTGCCTTTGGGCTTTATAAATCATTATTTTAATGACGTATCTCTCACTGTATTGTAACAGCCAAGAGGGTTTGGTAGGACCCTGAGATCTTACTTTAGTTATCCCCTCACTGGATCAACTACCCATTTCTTGAGAGGGCAGGATTATGCACTGCAGTATACAAATGTTATTCCTCAGATGAATCAACCATTTGTTAATGTGCCTAAAAAATAGGCCAGAAAAATATTCACTTTCCAATTATAATAGCATTTGAAGATCATGCTAAGACACCAAAGCTGGGGGTTGCAACTCCCAGGCCTATTCTTATCCAATGCTACTCTGAATTTTCTAGGAAGCAATGCAAATAACAATAATACTTATCGCATACTGTGCATGGTGCTTTCCATCTTCAAAGCGCTTTACAAACACTTACTGCTAGTTAATCTGAAAAAAGCATGATTTAAGGCCAGCTTCTGATAGTTCGTGTGACAAAGTCAATGTCATTTAAATTGAGTCTGTTTGTATTTAATAGGATAGAACTAGGGTATTTTAGTTTAAACACTATTGTTCCATTAAAAGCCAATTACAGAAATTCAGCTTTGCTTGAATTTATAGAGCACAGCTTTTCATTTTAAAAAAGATCTATCTAAATGCTTCATCCGAATTTAGTCTACATAATTCTAACTAATTGCATAACATTCTTTTCACCCTACTGCATAATGCAATTCGTCATGAGGAAAGGAAATCTTTGCACTCTGCTTGCAGGTAGTACTGCTTTTAAGCAGTAGAGAGCGCTCAAGATGTTTCCATTTACTACAGCGAAGCAAGACTGGATCACTGCTCCTGTGCTAGGTTACCTACCAGAGGCTAAACTCGTACCTGCCTGGCTCGTCATGGCATAGGATGCTTCACACAAGAGCCATGCTGAGTGAAACACAACACTTTCTTATGGTTAAGACAAGTTAACAACTGTCTCATTTTCACAAATGTAATTTCAACACCAAAAAAAAAAAAAATCATTTTCATATCAAAACCTCATCATATTCATATCATTTGCATGGAGCCTATTATTTATTTTACATTCAGGATGTGAAACCAACTTTGGGATTTAAACTCTGATAGATAAGTTTTAACATAATTTACACGGACTCTTCCATACTAAAAAAAAAAAAAAAAAAAAAAAAAAAGAAAAAAAAAAGAAATGACAGCACAACACATTGATAACTGCTAAAATAAACACTTAAAAAGAACTTTCAAATACTGCTAGAAAAATACTCTATGTGGACTGCGTGATAATGTATTGGCTTAGTGAGCATCACTGTTTTGGGCATTTCTCTGAATCTTTTTTCTCGGCTACATCAAGCGAGCCCATTTTAGAGCTGCTGAGGTTATACATACTTTCCTTCACTACAGATCGAGCGTTATTTTCTGAACCCCAACAGAAGAGGGTGCTCTGTGGCTAGCTCACACCCTCGCCATACGTTTTGTGAGACACCTCGCAGCAGATCAAGGGGGGACCCGGTCACTGGGCTGCCACAGCTGCAATCACCGGTGAAATCAGGGCTTCTCTGCAGCCCGAAAAGGGGCTGCCGAAGCAGCGCACGCTGGATTTGAGAAGTTTAAAATACCTGGGGAGCCGCAGCGTAAACGGAACGAGGGTGCAATGAGGAGATGGGGGCAACCCTGAGTCAGGAGGAAACTCATCTGCTGAACAGGGTGCAAAAAGCAAACGCTGCATCCCCGCGGGCCCAGCGGCAGGGAGCTCGCGTGTCGCGTCCCGTGCGAGCCAGCGCGCAGCCAAAGGCGGCCCGAGCGGCGGGCGTAACTCATCGGTGCTGCAGCTGCAAAGCAGAGAGGGAAAATTAAAACCGGGGTCAGAAACGGGATGTGATCGCTGGTACCATTCACAGGACACAAGCCCAGGCTGGGCCTAGGGCTCCCGGCACACGGCCCCTCAGCAGCTCCCGCTCGGGCCTCGCGGCCGTCCGGACAGCAGCACCCCGGCACACTGAGAAACTAGGGATGCAGGATGGTCCCTACTGTCCGCACCAGGGCTGGGGGTACGGGACTGTCCCCACCATCCCCACGGGAGCTGGGGGTGCGGGATCGTCCCCACCATCCCCACAGGAGCTGGGGGTGCGGGATCATCCCCACCATCCCTATGGGAGCTGGCGGTGCTGGATCATCCCCGTCATCCCCACCGGGCATGGGGGTGCGGGATCGTCCCCACCATCCCCACGGGGGCCGGGGGTGCCGGATCGTCCCCACCATCCCCACGGGAGCAGGCGGTGCTGGATCATCCCCGTCATCCTCACCGGGCATGGGGGTGCGGGATCGTCCCCACCATCCCCA
>VZSV01000117.1:1920568-1952112 GCA_013398735.1 Nothocercus julius
CCGGGGAAAACTCTGTGAGCGGCCTCAGCTGCCGTTCTGAGAGGCAGAGTCTCCCAAATACGTACATAGAAATCATTAAAAAAATCGTTTTTAAAGTACTTAAGAACGATTTTAAATAATGGTGTTTTATTTGGCAGCCCGCCCTCCCTGCACGAGGCGTTGTCATCGTGTTATCGCATTCTTTCTTTTTTTGCCCCCGATTCCCCCTGCAGGTGCTCCCTGGCCCCGCTGCCCGAAGTTTGTGGGAAGCAGGGAATAAACCTTGACGGGATTAAGCATCCTCCATAAGAGCCGGATCCCAATGCTACGGCACAGGCCAATTGATCAGTTTTTGAGGGAGCTTATGTCAAATTCTAATCCGTGTTTTTTTTTGTTGTTGTTGTTTTTTGTTTGATTATGCTTGCCTCGTAATGCGTATTTTTCTTTTTTCCCCATCTTCTGCGGGAGCACTTCGTGGTGGCGGTGAAGCAGCGAGCTGCAGCGCTGCGATAAGGCGCGCGCCGCTTTTGGGCAATAAAAAGGCTTTTATTGGAAAGCAGGGTTTCCAGCTGCACGGGGGTGCCGGTGCAAAGCCATAACTGGGTTGCAAAGTTCCTGAGCAAAAAAGCACCAAATAAAACCCACCGCTTCCTCCCGCCTCCAAGTTCAGGCGCCTTCGCGTGTCTGTAAACCGGTATCAAAGAGATTTAGTAAAATTTGTCCCATCAGGGTTCGGTTTCTTACTTTCTACGTGCTCCTAGGTAGGGCTTGGGCATGTGCTGATGGAGACAGCAAAGTTGCTGTTTTGGGTAGAAAAAATATCACATAGAGCCCGAGTAGGTTTGGGGATGGAGGTGTTTAGCTTGCAAGGGAGTCTTTGTTTTTCTGCATTCTTTATATAAAAGCAGGCAAAGTTTTGGAGCCAAATTAGTTAAATAACAGATGAAAATGAAAGGGGAATATTTAGGTTATAGTGGTATTTTATCTCTACCGTGCAGTGCTGATCTGTCACTAGAAAGTTGTGTAAATAAGTTTTACCGTACTGCTGCCATAACCTCTGCTTAACTGTAGGTAAGTTGCAATTTATTATAGTTGGAGTTTGCGGATGCTTGGTGGTGGCAGCGGAGGGGAATCCGAGTCCCTGTGCGGTCCTTTGTTCTGCAGCCAACGCGTTGACTGACTGGAATCTGATTAGTGCCTTTAGCAGGCCAGCTTTGGCAATATTAATTCATAGTTCTCCTTCTTTTAATCAAAGAGCAACATGGTTAATGTTAATACAGTGTGAAAGGCTCAGTGTTTTCAACCAAAAAGAAAGAAAAATGTGTCTTTCACAGTTGCAATGCAGCAACAGTCTTGTAACCCACAAATTCCATCATCGAGCCCTCCCACCGACTGTGCGTTCTTAATTTTTAGTGGAAATAGAGATGTTAAAACTCAGATTTTTCTTTTTTTGGCCACTGTGTGCTGTGTTTCAATAAAGTTAGAAATGCTTTTTCATTAGACTTCAATTCAAAGTGTAGCTTGGTTTTGCAATAGGAAGTGTGTTACATGTAAGCACAGATGTAAGGTAAATACATGTAAAACCTCCCCAATTTGAAGAGACAGTAAAGACTGGCAGATAATTCCACTGTGTTTCCAAAAGGCAAGTTAAATGACTGTTTGTATGCTAGATCCAATATCTTTCAGTCAGCAGTTAATGTTTTACTACTTTTTCAGAGAGTATGGAAATATTTTTTAAAGCTTTACTGGATTACTGTTTTTAAATGGTAAATGACATACCACTGTGCATGCAGTGTAAGCACATATATATTTCTTAAACTATTATGTACACTTGGACGTATTAAACATTGTGGTTTCATGCTGTTGCATGAGGCTACTGTACTAACTTGCTTCTGTGTAAATATCTTCATTTTAGAAGTCACTTTATCCTATACTGTCAATATAGATTAAAGCAATAATTTGCAATGCACAGTTAATACGTCCCGGCTCTTGCTGATAGCAAGGCAGAAATTTGTTGTACTGTCATTAGTAGATACTCTTGCTTTGCATTGACTATTAAATTTTCAGTAAGCCTTTTAATTGTCATGTAATTGCTCACTGCCCTATTAATTATCTCTTTATAAGTAGTTGGGGTCTACATTTTGGAAACAGAAAAGACTAAGTGATTAGGTTATGTAGTTTGGTGTGCCTTCTGGTGTGTTTTTGTCTACTTTGGAATGCCTTAAAAGAAGGGCTCTTGTCACTTCCCTCGGGAAATTATTTGTAATTTTTAAGAAATTTTAAGAGATAGTCAGCTTTCAGGATTTGTTTTAATTTCGTTATTTTGCCCCTTTAAAATGTTGCTTTTCACAACATTATTTAGAATAAGCTCATGGGGCTCTTTAGAACGCCTGATTTGTCCCTTTTCTTTTAGAAATGAGAGACAGAAGAAAGTAAAGCCTGTGTATTGGTTTTGAATCAAAAAGTCGAGCCTGCTTCAGCCCCAGCAGCTGGCCAGGACAAGACAGGATCCCAGGCAATACTTGTAACCAGCACCTGTAGTTGGGTCAGTTAACCAAGCACCTCCACTGCTTCTTTGCAGTACGTGCCAAGACTGAGCTCTGTAGCATCTGACAGGAGTGAAATTCAGGAAAAATCTAGGGGTTTATTCATTTATTCAGGGCTGAATTTTTTGCCTGCAATGGTAATTAATTTGTCATACAAGCCAATATTTTTGGCTTTAGTTTGTTAAAAGGGAGTTAAAGGTTCTCTAAAATGTTAGTGGGGGGAAAAAAGAGCATTTCTAGAATGCTCTTGTGCAAGACAGTGCTTCAGGAGCACAAACAACTTGAGCACCGACATAAAGTTAAATTTCCTTTTTAAATATACAATGCAAGGTATGGAAACACACTTGTGTTATTCCTGGCTGTTTTAATTTTCCCTCCACAGCTTTGCAAACTTCCTCTGTTTAACCTGCCTTGAGAGTGAGAATCAGAAATAGCTACTGTGTAAAAATAAATGCTTCAAAAAGGTAAATGTGACCCTCTGGTTGTCTTTGGGCATATACATGAGACTCTGGACCCAGCGAGATCTGTGTCATGAAGGACGTTGCGCCCAGTGTCTCATTTGGGTGATTTCGGGGTTTCTCTTGATGCACTAGGCATTATAAACCTGTGACTTACTCTGGATGTAATGCAATAATGTAAGTTGCCTAAGGAGCTGAAAACAGTTTGAGGACAGCTCAACAAATGCTGCTTTCAACATGGTCCCAGAATTTATTGCCCCAAAGTAGAAGTATATATTAAGGCAGGTGGGAGCTGGGTTAAGTTTACGCAAGATGATAAAATGCAACTTAACGCGTAGCTATGTCGGCTCTTCTCAAGGTGCAACCCTTGCCTTCCTCCTGAGTTCCAAACGCTTGGGTGAATTTTACCCTTTTTACAAAAATATGAGTTCCCCGAGGAGCACCAGGACCCTCATCAGCCCATGGTCTGCAGGTATCCTGTATGTGACCCAAGTCACCATTCTTGGAACTTTTGGTGACGTGTTGCAATAAGGAGAATGTCTGGTGAGTTACGTCAAATGGTTGAAATCCAAGGATTTCTTCAGAGAAGGAAAATATATATAGTTCTGTATGTGTGGTTGCATCTTTGTCAGAAACCGAGCGGGATGTTTTGGTGCAGAGGGAGGAATGTGCGTTTGATTCTTTCACACATCCATGTAGTGAAAGCAAATGCAGGGAGGAAAAAAGGAAGATTTTTACCCTTATTGCAAAATTACTGTGATAAATGACTGTGTAAAAGTGCATGTACTTTATAAACACAAAGCGCCTTTGCCATGTTAACCTGCCTTGGAGTTCTGATTTTTGCCAGCCTTTTAACCATTGCCGTACCCTGTTATAAGCAGAAGTTGTGACCTTGGGATTCATAGTAGATCACAACTTAGGGACCCGGAGATGCGGAATGTGAATTTTTCCATATATGTGGCTATTACTTATCCTGAATTTGATTTTCAAACACCCTTTTGGGGAATGGTTTAAGCTTTCTACCAGAATAACTTACTTTTACTTCAATCATTTCCCCCAGTCCCATTCATTTTTTCCCATTTCACTTCCATTCACTCCATGTCCCACCATATTTTATAGATACTGTTTCTATAGTTTCTTTGGATGGTTACAGAGTCATATAAGGAGAAAAAATGGTTGCACTGCTACATAGCAAGGATCGTTACCAGTTTACGAATTCTTCCAGATGACTTTTTTATCAGTAGAGTCGAGGCCGTGACCGTCACTTTCAGGACTCTCAGAATCCCTTTCCCTCCGTTGAACACGTCCCGTTTGCAGGTTTTCTCCGATACTGTTTGAACTGATCCCATTCGGCTGCCCCTTGGCTGCGGCTCGCACAGGAGCAGCTCCCCGCGCGTGCCGGCGGCGCTGGGGACGCAGCGCCCGTGCCCCGCGTGCCGGGGGTCCCGTGGCCGCCTTGCGAGGAGGGTGGTGGGGAGCTCGATGGAGAGCGGTGAGCGAGGAGCCCGTCTCCCAGCAGGGAGCCCACGGGAAGGGGCCTGCTCAGCTCTGTGCAGATCCCGTGGGAAAACTCCGCCGTGCAGGGCCGGACGCGGAGAGCAGCCTGGCTCTTTCCCTCTGTCGCTTGCTGCTCTGCACCAGTCAAGCTCAGCTGCAGCTGGCAAAGAGGTTGTTTTAGGACTGGAAAGAGAAGGAAACAGAGTAAGGAAAGAGTGGAAGACGAAATAAAGTGCTATGAAGAAGGATCCACCATTAAGACTAAGTAGCTTTGCCCTTAAAGCAGAGGGTTTTTTTGATGCTGGTACGATGCTCTCTCCTCCCCAAGGAAGCAGCACTCACTCTAAATACAGAATTTAAATGAGTTGACTGTAATTTAAGGTAAAATTATTTCTAAAGAGCCTTTAGAAATACAGTTATCGAGATTAGATTTTCTCTTTGATCCAAATGGGTCCTTAGTAATAGAATTTATTAATAGTAAGAATAAAAAATAAGAATAGGAAGAAGTAAAAAAAAAAAAAAAATCTGATGTTTCTAAAATCAATCTTTATTTGTGCAGCGACAGTGATAGTTATTGTGTCATTATCATGCACAGTTAAGATTATCTAGGAGGCCATAACCAGCATGTTTGGCTTATGTTGGGTGGAGAATTTCCTCACTTCATAATGCATGTTTTTGGTGGTGACCTTGTATTTCTGATAACATAAGTCACCAGTATAAACTCCTTAATTCCATTTTTCCTTAGCCATTGTCTAGGAATAGAAATGGCAGGTGTGCTTCAGTATTTGTTTTATTTTCCTGTAGATTTTTATGTAAGGGTTTTGATGGCTTTGATGGAGAAAGAATGTGCTTGAGGCTGACCTGAGGAGAAGGAGCACTGAGACTTGGCTCTGGGAGTCAGTGATGATGGTGAGAGAGGAAGAGATGGAGATGGAAATAAAAATAATGTTAATAAAAAGCAGGTAGGGCAGGTGGAGCGAATCTGAGCAGTGATGCAGTTACTGCAAGAGAGTGACAAGGTCACGGCCTCATTCTACAGAAATACTCAGGTCTGTGCCTGAGAGGTGGTGGCAGGTCCTTCCTGCCGTTACTCTGCCCACTGTAGAGTTTGAACAAGCATTTTCCCAGCCAGTCCTTGGTAGGGGAAAAAGTGAAGTAGGAAGCCTTGAGGTCCCTGACTTTGCCTATATTCATGACTGTGCATGTGCAAGAATCTGGAGATGTTAGTTATTCTGTATACTGTTGTTGTTTTCATTCCTTGAAAGAATTGAGGAGCCCAAATTGATAAAATATTTGACCTTGAATTGTTTTTCTCTCATAGGGAAAAACATGGGAGCACGCAGGGGTATTGCAGCACCCTGGGCTCTTCTCCTTGCAGGCACCTGCGTACGTGTGGGCAGTTGGAAGTGCTGCCCCTCCTTGGGCTCTCTAGCACCTTGTAGTTGGACTTCATGGTGCTTCTCAGCTGAGATTTGCTACATGTTTGTCATCATTATTTGGGGAAATTTGGGGAGCAAAGGCTGGTTCTACCCAGCAAAACAGTGCAGCCTCAGGGGAGCTCCTCATCGTTGCCCCAAGGGCACTCTTGGTTTGTGAGCCCTGGATATGGGATGCAAAGACCAAAGCAAGGGTGGGCTTGTTGGAAAAGGAGCTGCCTTCTGTGATGTGTTTGCATCCAGGGCAAATGACTGCGGTCATTGCTGTGACTTGCTCCTTACAAGTTTTAACCTGTTACTCTTTAGGTGGCACTGCACATACCCTCCAAGTTTGTGCCATGCGCTGTCTTCGGATCAGGTTCTAATTTATCTAACTTTTTAATGCATTAAAGTGATAATTTGACACTTAGTCTCCAAAAGACAAGAAAATCTGTGAGTAATACTTAAAATACACTGTTTGAAGGTTATAATTATTTCAGAGCCATGTGTTTAGAAATGGAGGAAACGTATACTGAAACAGATAAGCGAATGACACGAACAGCTTTACCCCTACACTTTATTGACAGTTTGAGAGGGAAAATAATTTTTAAAAAATCCCAAGTATCTTTACACTATAACTTCATCTCAGGTCATAAGTATAATTCTAACATTTATTTCGCATAGTGTGGGGCATGGTGCACCATGAGGCTGTGGTTTACTGAGCATATGCTGACCCCACTATCCTTCTTGGTTGACAAGGCTCAACTCAAGACAGTCCAGAAGTCCAATCCAGCAGCCCAAGCCAGTGGGATGTGCAGGGTGGTTTTCCAAGAGATGAACCACAAAGCCAGGATGAGAGGAGCCTGCTCCATGAGCAAACGTTGCATCGATGAGACAGCTGGAGCCTATGCCATTTTCCACTCATTAAACTAACAAAACTACAACACTAACTGACTCTGCATGAGGATCCGTGGCAGAGATAGGGTTACCTCTGACTCCGTTGCACCGCCGAAGAGTCGTGTGGCCTTAGCTTCATCTTTTATAGGACACTGAAGCACTTGTGTACCACAGCTTCCAATTAAAATGCAGCGTGCTTTCTTTTAAAATAGGTGGAATTTCATCCGTGAGCTCTTCTGCTTTCTAAGACCAGATGAGGAAAAGGCTGGCATTAAACTTCTGCCTGGGGCAGGGCAGATCTGTTTCCCATGTCAAAGAGGAAAATAAATTCATCTTTGGGTTTGGATCTATTTTATTTAAAGTGACTGAAATGCCTCTAGATGTAAGAATGAAAGAAGCATGGCACACCTTCTACTATCCATTTTAATATTTATTCCTTAATCCCTTCATGCCAATGTGCATGACCTAAATTAGCTATGGGCAGCCCAACGCAAATTGGGCTAGAGAACGGAGACTTCAACATCTTATTTAACAATTTGTGGATACTGGAAGGAATCTGTTCCTCTTGGACTCTATATTCAGTGTTCCTGTTAATGTACTCTTGCTTAGTGCGGAGCAAGTGGGGAAGGAATGGGTCTGCGACAGCTAATGCAGTATTTGCAATGACCAGGAATGCCATCTTCAGGAGGCAGCCTTCTGCTGAGCTCGCGGTGTAATTTCAGTGAACAGCACAACTATAGTTGTGGTGGAGTGACAAGATTAATATGATAAATACTAAAGTAATAGATTTCCTATCTTTGATGTTTCTGGATTGGTTTGTCTTGTCCAGTTCAGGTTAATTACTAGATTTTTTTTTTTAATTGATGATGATAAGGCTGGTAGCTGTGAAAAGGTTTGACTTTATGTTCTATTTAAATATTTAATTTTGCAATCACTGTAATGCAAAGAAGTAGTAACTTTGACTTTTTCTTTACTAGTAATAGGAAATTCTTTAGCATAGTCAGCAAGTATAAACTGTTTTATGAGCAGGTAAAGGCCCCTCTGCTATGAATATGGGCCCTATGTCCATGTTCCTGTGTCTCCTGTGGCATTAATAGGAAACCAGCTATCCCTGAGATCGCCAGCTCTGTTGGCTTTGGTTGAAGTTCACAGAATAGTTGAACAGTTATTAATGAGTCTGATATATAGCTAACAGGCAGCAGAATCATAGATACCCTAATTTCCTTCACAAATGGGCCAAAATAATAATGCAAACAGGAAAAACCAAAGCAAGTCTGCACCCTGACCAGCAGTTCACTAGGATTTTCTGGGGTAGCTACACTTCAGGGGTTTTGCTCTTATTTTATAGACATGACAGGGGCTACAAAAGATGCTTCAGTCTTTTCTTGGATTTAATGAACTTGTGGGCTCCAGTGTCATTTGTTTAGTTCAGGCTCTTGGGAAACCAGAAAAGAGGAAATATTCAGTCTTAATGGTACTAAAAATCTTTTTCATATCTTCAGTTTAAGAATAACAGCTAGATGTGATCAGGAATTTTTGTAGAATTCTGGAAAACTCACTCATTCAAATAATTTTTCAGTTGCCCACATACTGCATTATTACTTTAGCTTTCACGGTTTTGCATATTTCCAGGTATATGCATGTGTGTTGGGCAGCATTATTTAGGTACTCCTTTATGCACAAAAATTTAGCTATATTGCACAGAATGATATATTCCATCGCTCCCCCTCAGGGGTATCTGGTAGCATGGTAAACCTGGAGGTTTATAGATTCAGGAGTGGACAGGCAGGCAGCCGTATAGAGAGGCACAGCAGCAGCGTGTGTGTCACAGCTCTGAATGAAGCATCTGCAGTTTGCATAAAGGGCCTGAGAACGAGATTCGTAGCACTTGCCACACAGGGGCGAAAAAGTGAAATACTGCCTCTTGCTTCCCAGCACATTGTAAGGTAAAATTTGTCCCATTTAGAAACTTCAGAACCTTCCTGGAGTTCGCAAGGAACTGTCTTTGGTTTGAGACTAGCAGGCACTTAAGGGTAACCAAGCTGCTTATCCTGAAATAAAGCAGCTTTGAAGGACTGATGAATAAACAGATGATAACGTCTCCATTCTGTCTTTGCAAATAAGCTGGAGGTTTTCCGAGTGAGGGTGCGTGTGGGAACGTGAGCCGTCCCGGGGCAGCACCCTGTTGATGGGGGCACGCAGGGTGCTGCGGGAGGGCACGCGCGCCCTGCGCTCCGTGTGTTCGGGTTCCCCTTCCAGGAGGAGAAAGAATAGCTACAAATGTAGCTGTCCTTAGGAGTGGAATAGTTTGCAGTCACTTCTGGAAGCGGGATAGGTGTGTTCGAATTCAGTGGGAAGGGAATTGCTGGCCTGGTATGCCAGCAGGTCGTGCGAGGATTTAGGAGCTTTGCTGCTCAGTGAGTCAGCACAAGGTGTGCTCCAAATCCAGCTGCAGGGAATTTGTATCCTAAAACATGAGGACTGCAGGGCCACGTGCCCTTGCATGGTGGCGTTACAGGTTGCAGGTCTGGGACATGAGCCTGAATTATGAATCTGTGAAAAGCTGGACCTGCTGCCTCCCAAGCTGCCCTTGCCCTTTGCTCTTCCCTGTAGGAGAAGGACCCCAGGCAAGCCCTGCAGTGCCCTTGGCACGGTAGGGCGGCTCCTGTGGCACTGCCATGGAAGGCCCCAGTGACAGCCCTTGGGGAGTTTCACTGCTGACTGTTTAGCAAGTTCTCTCTAATACTATGCACAAGATTTTCTTAAGTCCTCCTATTATGCTCAGCTGTCTGTTTTTAATGATTCTTGAGACATTTTCCTTTAGGCTGTGTTTAGGTAGTTCATGGGGGTGCGAGCTGCATCAAGTTTTGCCTGTTTCCTTTACTCATCTTTACTGATCATGCAGATTTGGACTGACTTTTTCTTTCTGTTTTAATTTTTCTTTCCTGTTTGTTTTCACAGAATGTCTTTTTGTGAAGATCTCTGAGATGCTGACTCATCTGTGCTCTCATAACTTGTTAGTATTAAAAGATACTGTCTAAGCATATAGGATTGTTAGAGATTTGGCAGTTTTGCAGAGGAGGAAGATAGATTAGATTCAGAAGGAAGACATTATGTTCTGAATAATTCTGTTGACCAACTCTTCTTTTGAAGAAAATAAATCTCACATCTGAAGCTATCGAAATTAAGTATCTTCTATTTTCATTGCAGTATCTTCTTTCATGTTCTATTGATGAAATGTCTTTTCTACTTCAAACTGCAGTGCATTCGCTATCATTCTTTTATGTCCATCTCTGAACGCTTTATCTGGGTAGCTGATGTTTTTCAGACATCAGCAGTCAGTATTTCTGTTCAGCCCGTGGGAACAGGGCACTATATATTCACTATGTGTATCGTCATGAAGATGAGAGCCATGTGACTCATGAGATTAGCACCATATGCAAGTTAACAAGCACAACTCCAGAAGGTAGGGGTCGTTTTTTTGCAGTTTTGGTGGGCTCAGAGGTTGGGGAGAAGAAACTTGTCTGTAGTGACTTTACCATTACAGATCTTCCCACCATTTGCCTTTGAGTGCTTCAGAAGTGTCTTCTGCTTCATGCACAGGGCTGAACGCACATCAGTGCTCTGGAAGAGGGTAAACACAATAATAGCTGAAAGGAAAAATGACAGCAGGAATTAAGCATAAACAGATTGTTTGCCTAAGCAAACTCAGTCCCTAATTTCTGATTAAAGCAATATTGCATGAGTTCCCGAGGGACAAGGTTTGCGAGCAGTGGCAACCTTGGTGGCTGTCAATGTGTATGAAAAGCCCCTCTTGAAAGATCCTACAGAAAAGTGTCAGGTGTTGATGTAAACCTGGTATCACTTCAAATTTCCTATTCTTGAAATTAATACATTTGGAGTAGTCTGTGTAATAGTCTGTCTTGGCACTCTAACCTGTTTCTCATACAAGCCATCATCTTTAATAGATAAACTTTCCATTAAGAGCTAGACAAAGCTGCTAGTTTTTCTTGCAGTAGTCAGAAATAGGGACAATAAATGTGTGGGGGAAATTCATCAATTTGGCTAGAAACATCAAGGTGTGTGCTTATCTGAAATATAGACTGTATGGAAACACAAATCCTTTCAGAGAAAACCCGAAGTATAGAATTATTGACCCTGGAGGAGAAGATAGAGAAGAGGCTTGTGAGGCTGTACTTTGTCAATTTGAAGTACTATTTGCAAGATGAGTAGTCTAATAGTCTTACCCCTCTCTACAGAGATTTAATAGTAGAAGCGTTGGAGGTATTTCTAGGATTTTCTTTTATAAATTACACTGCTGTAATGGTATATTAATGCTCTGGGCATTTACATATGTTCTGTAAGAAAGTATAAGTCCATCTAATTGATAAAAGTTTTTAAAGTCTGTAAATACAAACTGTAGTTTTCCAATCTCAGTGCTCTTTTTCTGATGGCAATTTTAATTCTAGGACCACCTCTCTGAGCCCTGCCGGTCACAGTCCTGGAAGCCGTGAGATCGGCAATATGACGTCCATGTGTAGCATGACAGGTGAAGTCAGCTCTTTTCCATCCTGGTGAAATCCTAGCAGAATACCCTGCCAGGGGTTCTTCCTTCCCAGGTGCAGCAGCACATTCAGCCTTGCTGGATTTCTTGAGGTCCCTGTTGACCTATTGCTCCAGTTTGCCTGTGCCCTTGAGCATGTTGAGTGCACTCCCTTGTTTGCCATTGCCAGCAAATGTCCACTTCTAGCGTTAGGGCATTGATAAAGATATTAAACGAGACGTGTCCCACATCTTCCTGACCTCCGGTCAGAGTATTAACCACCACCTCCTGAGCTTGGCAGTCAAGCCAGGATTTTGTCTGTTTATTGTTTTCCCCCCAAATAGTAGTTCATTCTTCTAGACTGTAATGTCCCATGCTTGGGTGATTGTATCACAAATCTTACTAAAGTCAAGATAGATCTCTGCTCTCTCCCCATCTACAAATCTAGCCTTTTGATCATAGAAAGCAATGATTTTGGTCAAGCACATAAATCTGTGGTGAAGCCTATGCTGGCTATTCCCACTTGTTATGACATTCACGTGCCCTGAGGAGGCTTTCAAGAAGGACTGCAGTGATGTGAAGCAGCCTGTACTTTCCCAGGTTGCTTGTAGCCCTTCTTGAAAATGGGTGCAACATCTGCTTCTCACGTGAAAGCCCCCGCAGTGTCCAAAACATTTCAAACAGGGTAAAGAACAACCTCATAACAGCAGCATCCAGTGTTCTCAGCCCCTTTGGTTGCAGCCAGTCTTGGCCTTGAGCTATATGTGGGTTGAGATCACCCAGGGCATCCCTGGCACTGTTCCCCTATGCTACTTGTAGCTAAAATAAGTTAGGAAATTGAACCAAAGCTTTGGGGTATTTGAATTAGTTGCACTTAGTTCTGCAAGGGTCAAATTCATCCCACCACAGGTTTTGCTTATCAATGAATGCTAAATAATCAACTAGGCCAAAGTTAAATACGCTGCTAAGGAATAGTTATAGGTAACAGAACTTTTTTTCTAAATAAGCTAAAGGGCATGGTGATCCATTTCAAGTCACCTTCGAGAGATTTGAACTTTACTTGCAGAGACAGGTCTTACGATTGGCCTTCCAGTGTCGTACAGAGAATAGCTTTATGGAGTCAGAAGGAATTGCTTTGCTTCCAGGGCATCGAAAATGTTCAATGCTGGTCATCAAAATGACCAACAACTTCTCGTCCTGGAAAAATGATTTGAGTTTTTAGTCATCTGCTGGTTTGTGTCCTACACATCAAGGTCTTGTAGGTAATTATTATATTTGGGAAATTCTAGGTAGACAAGTGAATGTGAAAATAATTCTAAAACCTGAAAATTGATCAAGTGTCTTGATAGTTTCAACTTTGGAGGCAAATTATGGTAAGCCATTGTCAAATGCTTGAAGTTTTTCTCAGAGGGAACTTCATTGTGCCCTCAGTCTGTTAGCTGATGCAGTGACAAGCTGCTGAGAGATGACAGATTTCGTAAAGGATTTGGCGTCTGAACACCTGGGCCGTGTCATGCATTTAAAAACAGAATGTGACAGCAAAACACATCAACCCTTTAATGTCCCAGTGGAAACCATAGGAGGTTTCCTTCAACTTTTATCCGGAAAAATAGCCCTCAGTCATTGCTGCCCAGTAAAATGTATAAAGTAAAAGCTTTTTTGATGAGGTTCGCAGTAAAGAGGCACAAACTTGGTTGTTCAGTCACAGTTACAGTAAAGCCATGCAGTGATCCTCACTTCTTTCCTCTAACTTCAGCTCTGGCCTGTATCTTCTTGGGCGTAGGTTATTACAGGTCAGTGGCAGTTTCTGCGGGAAGCAGAGGCTTTACCATCCCTGCTGTCCCAGCGTACAGAAGTGTCTGTATTTTTGAGGAGAGCTTTAACTCCCTCCCTTCCTGGCTTTGTGCAGCCCTCCTTTCTGCACCAGAGGTCCTGTAAGTGGATTTGTAAGCGCAGACCTCTGTGCCAGGGTCTGTACCAACAGATCGTGGTGGAAAAAAGCACTTGCATTATTTAGCCAGCAGTTTTGTCCGTACAGGGCAACAGAGCTGTACGGAGCTCCCTCGGCAAGCTCAGAGCCAGAACCCAGCGGGGCAGCAGGGTTATCTCAGCAGGGCAATACGGTGTGTGAGACAGGGCCAGTTAACCTGAGAACGGCCTCAAAACGGCCCAGCCAGAGTTGCTCCCAGGACAAAATCTGGTATTGCTGCGTGGCCAAACAGTGCTGGTACAACTCCCCTAACTGGACATAGAACTATTTTGTGTTTTATTATTTAAAACCAACAAAATAACCAAATAATCTTTGGTTTTGCATATTGCAACAAGCAGAAATGAGGGCTATGAGAAATCAAAACATAACCTTGCTTGGTTTCTGAGTTAGACTTGTGCATTTTGCTTTTCTCTGAAGGAGCCTGTGTCATTGGCAGTATTTGAAGGGAACAACTTTGAGCCTCATCTCCTCTAATAGTGCTCTAGAAACCTTAATCAAAACCAAAGCACGAAGTAGAGCCTCTTGTGTCACAGAGCACTGCTCTGCCAACCCATGTTCTCTCTTCAGTAAAACTTTTTGTTGTCAAAAGTCTTATTTTGTTTCTTTGTAATGGGTGCCGCTTTTTGCTACGATTTTTGCCTCTTTTCTGTTACAATTTTGTTGCTTTAAAAAAGCCCATCTCAGCAAAACCATTGATTCAGGATTTCAGTCATCAGTTTTATGTGATAGTGTGATGAGGAATTAAGCAAGGTCCGTATGTTACTTTCTTAGTGTGTTCTCATTTATGTATGAGACAGAAATCTACTTTAAACTGAGATAAGAACATTTCGGATGATAAAAGTTATCACACATGAATGGGTTGCTTCTTGAAATCAATGAAATGAATTAGACTCCTTGCTTAGGAGCATCTGGCACCCTTAAAACCCACTTCATATAATGACATCTCTGTTTATTAAAAAGACTTATGTAACAGTTTGGTTGATTTATTTCAATGTGATTGACTTAGCGACTTAATTGGACTAAAGACTAGACCAGAGCAAAAAAAAAAAAAACTGATTCATTTGTGGATGACTGGAAGCGTTGTACATCGTGCTCAGCCTCTTGAAAGGTATGCAGCCTTTTGATCCCACAAGAAGTGAACCTTTCATCACAGACCCCAAACTGGGCTCCAGTCAAGACCTACCAAAGCCAGCAAGGACTTTCCTCCGATTTCAGAGCGACCTCGATGCCTCCATGTAGAAAAAAAAGCTTTCCTGGAGAAATAACAAGGCGAAATGTGTCTTGAAGAATAAAGCCAAATTTCCCACCCTCTGGTTTCTCTTTTCCTGTGAGCTGGTGAAACTGTCATTTATCTCTCAGTTTCCAAGCCCCAAGAGCTACTAAGGTATTGGTGTCCTTCATCCAAGTTTTCTACTCATCCTAGTGCAAAGTTTTATTTCCTTTATTTCCAGGGTGACTACTTAAACGTGAAAAGAGTGCTCTTGCATCTTTGGACTCCTTTAGGAGAGTACCACATCTCTCCTGAGGGAGAATTGCAACATTTTTAATTGATGGACCTGTTGGTAACCCAGAAATATCTGGGTTATTTATTTAAATGTGTTCAGCTTCCTTAATGTGCAGTAGTATTTTCAGACTGGTATTTGACAGTGGTTCAAATAACTTGCAAGATCTCTCCTCTTTATTTTGGTTCCAGAAGCTGCGTGTTGTGTCAGCCAAGAGACTGTTGTCTCGGGGGCAGATTGCACTTAAGTGGAGTTAATCACATCAGCATAAGTTTTTTCTGTTCTCTGGTTTAACAGCAATTTAAATAAAATTCGTTTTGGATGTGAATTTCTCTTGTGTTGTTAACTTGAGATATTCCCTGAGAGTCCCTGATGATTTCTGCTGTTTTTTTCCTGTAATTGAATGCCAAACTCCCCACTTCTCTCCCACCCCCCAAAACACCAAAATAACACAAAAACCTAAATTAAAATCAGAGTAAGGTTTGACTTAAAGCATAAAAGAAGAAATAAGGCAGAAATTCCATACTTATTGTACCCTGTTGTACCTAGAAACTGCTGCACATCTGGTATGTGAGATAATGCACTGCTTAGAGACCATGTTGCAAGCACAGAAAATTGGAAATGAGTTTCAAGTCTTAATGCTGCATTTCTTTACTACTGGGAGCAAGTAAGGCCCTGGTTTTCACTTTTTTTGTAGGTTGTGTGATTTGATTCCTTCTGTTTGTTTGCTCTATAAATAATATAAACATGCAGGAAATCAAAAAAAGGGATGGTTCTGTAAGAAGTATTCTGTGCAGTACAGCTGAGAAGTCTTTTTATAAATCCCTGAAGTATATACAATGGAGTAATTATAATATTAACCACGCAGCAAAAAAGCAAAGAGATGCTTGGTGGAAGCTGTAGATAGAGCAATAAAAAACACATGTATTTTGTTCAACCATTTATCAGAGAATATAAATAATTAAAAACCTGTCTTAGTCATTCTTGAGCTTTTGCAATGGAATATATTCCCTCGGTACTACCTGATGTTATAATTTGCTTTTGTCAGTCACACATATTTGCATGACTCTGCCCTGACATGAGAAGTTCACCTTGCAGCCAATGCGCGTTTAAGCTGCTGCTTAGCAAAAACAGTGCATGGCTGCATAGGTCTTAACTTCTGGAATATTTTCCATAAAAATGCAAGTTTTTTATTACAGAAAATGAACGAATTGTAGTACATTTAGTTTGGGGCTTGAAATCCCGCGCAGGAAATGCTTCTCTAAAAGTAGAAGATTGGGCAGCCTTTGCTTGGCTTTTCAGTACCGACATTCTTGTGAGTTAAGGGGTTGTCCTGGCTTAGCGTGGACATGTGAGTTCACGGGTTGTCCTGCTTTTGCATGGACACGAGTTCAGAGGTTGTCCTGCTTTAGTGTGGACATGTGAGTTCACGGGTTGTCCTGCTTTTGCATGGACACGAGTTCAGAGGTTGTCCTGCTTTTGCATGGATGTGCCTGAAGGCCCCTCTCTGAGGGCCTGGGCTGAGAGGTGCGGGACAAGCTGGGCCCCGGGCAGGAGGTGCTTTCCGGTAATGCAGAGCCGGGTGTTGGTGACAGGCAGACAACAGCCTGCACCAGGGAGGAGCTGAGCAAGCGGGGAAGCCGCTGGCACGTGGCAAACCCCAGTTCAGGCCTGAGGATGTCTGATACCTCGGAGGAGCCGGGAGAGGAAGAGCAGCCGAGAGCCTCGTGGTCCAGCTGCGAGGCCAGGAAGCAGCAGCCCGATCCGGAGAGGAGCGTGGGCAGCCCGGGGAGTCTCCGCCTGCCTCCGGTCTGTGCCGGGGCCTCGTGTGAAGTGACCATGAAGGCGAGGGGTGAAAAAGCAGCCAAGTCAGGCGTGCTGTTGGCAGCCCGGAGAAAAGCTCTGCTCCTGAGCGCCGCGCCGCAAGGACGGGCGCTCCGGAATTGCCTGGACGCTTGGATCCGCGCTCAGCTCTCGGAGCTGTGCCTGAAATTCAGCTGAGCCCTAAGCAAAGTCAGGCACGAGCCGCGTCTGATCGACACTAATGAGGGGTGTGTTGCCCTGTGCTGACTGCAAGGAGAGATGCCAAGATTTTCTTTTCTGGATTGTGATTGGGAAATATCAAGCCAAGTGTTTTCTCTGTTCAGTCAAACAGTCTCCCCAAGCTCCTGTGCTCTGAATGCCGGTGATAACGTCCCCGCCAGGAGCCGGGGGAGCCAGGGAGCGGCCGCCGGCACCGGAACTTCAGCCGCAGTCAGGATCGACGGGAAGACCGCATGGATTTGTTTGCCCGGTGGTAGCAGAGTTCCTGACCTCAGCAGGGAGTTGCAAAGATTCATGAAATCACATGCACTCAGTCCTGCATATACATATCTATAAACTTTTTTTTAAAAAAAAAGCTTCATAATCCTCTCCTTTTTTAAATCTGAGTCATGAATTTCTTACATCTGGGCACAGATAACTAAGCAGCATCTGAGTCAAACTCTGTTAAAAATTACACAGGCACTGGATGTCAAGTGTCTCAACTGTCATTTTAGAATAAACATTGCACGTACCTCGTGGTAGTCCTGAGTGGGAATCACTGGTTTTCCTTTTCTTCTTGCTAAGTGCTGAGTTTTTAGCTTGACAAGATAGGGGAAAAAAAAAATAAAGCTAAGGAAAATGTTTCCATTCTAATTCAGAAAGGATTCGACCATCTCAGCTGTTCCCCAAATTTTCAAAGCACAAACAACTCAGTCGTGTGAGCCCTCTCTGCCCTCCACAGCTTGCGGGCGATGGGCGCTTCGAACCGTCTCCCTCACGGCGGTGACGGGTTGTTAGGAAATTCAGCCTGCAGCGATGCGACAGAGAAATCTTACGCTTTATTTAAATAATGGTGTTCAGTGTCTATTAAAATGTAACTTCTTGCCTTAAAATAGGATTAATTAAAATGTATGAGAGTGCAATTCAGTCACATTTTATGCTTCAGCCCAGTGCCTCCTTTTCCTAACTCCTTCCCAGCAGTAGCGTTGAGGGCAGCACAGCATCCACGCTTCTCCCATTAAAAGCACAAACAAACATAAAACCTGTCCTTTGCAGCAGCTTCGCTCAAGTGCTGCCATATAACCCATTGCTTTGGTCATTACTGCTTTGCGAGATAATTGTACCAGGCATCTAACTTTTGACAGCATCCCAAGGGGCTGCACACAGTTTGCTGCGGCACCTTTGTCTTTCCAAGGCTGTCTGGGGCTTGTTATTTTAATCCTTGTGCAGCCTGATTTATCACCTCAAACATCTGTCAGCTGGGCTTTGTCTCGAAATTGATAGTGATGGAGCTAGTGATTTTTCAGCAGCAGCTGTTAGAGGTTCATTAGCTGGGCTCTCAGAGGGGGCAGATAACTGTAATATTTTTCTTTGTTAATCATCTCTTACGCGTTGTGATAACACAGAGTTTGGGCAGCTTCGCTCCGTGTCTTGCTTGTCAACAGCATTTTGATCTGGCTGGATTATTGAAACTCTCCTCCTCATAATGCTCTAGAAGATGTGAGTAGCAGCGAGTAATGAAATAGAAAATCATTATTTACTGTTTCGTATTTCCTGTGGAGGGAGGTCAGTCGTGGTCTCAGAGATCTGATCCAAACACAAATCGGTTCCAGCGATGAGATTGAGGGCTCTTCTATAATTCATTTCTAATTTAAGTTTTACAAGGCAGCACAGCCTAAGTGACAGCTTCAGTAAAATCAGGCTTATTTCTAACAGCTGCAGCAGTTTTCCATTACTGTACTTCCCCCACCACGCCATAAAGTATTCTTAATGGTTAACTCCAATCCTCGAAACACCTGGAAATGCTCCCAAATGCCAGGAGGGCCAGAGCACCTAGGCCCTCTCCGGTGGGTAGGATCCTGTGAGCGCTGCTGCTGCTCTGGCGACCAACAGGTAATTACAGCTTGAAATTAGTATTTTAATGAACTGATCTTAGCAAATGTAAAGGGAAATCTCCCGGCAAGGAGGAAATAGGCAGGGGGGAGGATGGTTAATGCCCAGCTCAGCGGGCAGCGGTGCCGTCGCGGCGAGGGAGCCGAGGGAGCCCCAGTTTCGGCGTGTGGAGAGCTCGGTGCAGCCGAGGGGCTGCTGCAGGTGCGTGGTGGCCTCTGAGGGCCTCAGAAGCCCCTGGGACAGCTCACAGGCTTGCCAGGCAAATAAAAAATCTGCTCTCAAAATGGCCGAGCATGGATTTCGGTGCAAGGTTGTTCCTAAAGCACAAATCTCCGGCCCGTTAGCCAGTGCACGTGCCCATAGCGCCGCAAAGTTTGGTGCAAAATGGATTGCAAAAGCATGGCCTGAATTCCACGCTAATGTACATAGTGATGCAAAAGGACGTGAAAATCAGTTCTTTACGTATCCTCACAGTTCTCTGTCCATCTTTCTCTCCTGGACTAAGCCGTGGTGACAGTGGGGGCCTTCAGCCAGTTCATGGAGCTACTTCTGAGTCCGCAGCAGGTCACCAGGAAAAGCAATCCAGAAACAGGCTTAAATTTATCTCACTAGAGCCGGCATCAGTATTGGAAAACTTTTATAGCTCAGCAAATCAACCAAACCCTAAGGTTGCAAACTCTTTTGGAGTAATGGAAAAAAAAAAGAAAAGTCTGCTGTCCAGATCATATTAGTTATTGGTTTGCCCACTCTGGGCAACGCAAATCTGAAGGTTTGATTTAAGAGCAGGGACCACGGAGACCAGGAGGGGCCGGGGAGACCTCCCTGCCCCGTCCCCCTGCACACACAGCTGAGCTGCAGCCGACGGAGATGCTGCTTTCCAAGACAACAACAGATTTCCTGTTGTCTCAGCAGTGCGGCAGATCAATGCAACACATGGATATCACTTAAAAGCTGTCAGTGCTAGAAGCAGCTGGGGGGGACATTTAAGATAAGCAAACGCTACTACTGTGCATCGTGTGAAAAATGGCACGAGCCTTTGCACAAATAGCTGTATAGAAAAAGGAAATAATTCTAAAGCCTTTTTCTTACTTTCACTTGTTTTTCTTCCTCTTCCTCTTCCCAAATTTGTTTCTTTATTGAAGTGCCAGCCTTAGAAAAATACAGTTTTGCTTTCTCGCAGAGAATTGGAGAGCGTCAACGTGATTTTTGACCTGTAAAATTTGATGCGGGTTTGCAGTGTCTGCTTTGAGCTCAGAGCCGGAACTTGAATGTCTCCCAACATAGCAGTTTGTCTTGGATTGATGTGTTTTGCCCGGGATATTTGAACGTTATCTCGTATTCTCATTAAAGCAAGAATTCCTGCCCACTGCATTCCCTTGCCTCCGGGCATATGGAGAGGTTTTTCCCTCTCGGATCCGCTCAGACGGGCCTCGCTGCCGTCGCAGCGCGGGGCCGCGTTACCCGCGGGAGGATGGTGCCGGCTCTCTGTGCACCCTGTGTCCCCAGCTCCGCTCCCGTGACAAGTTTGCAACTCTCAAAAGGGAAGAGGCTAAAAAGTTGAAGCTTTGAGCAGCGTGAGCAGCGTTTTCCGCAGTTCCATGTTTCCTGCAAGTGCTGAAGTGTCTCTCTCTGTTTGCCAGTACTCGCTGCCTCTCAGAGCCCATTCAGACAGGAATATTCACAGCGGATCTACTGACGCCCAGCTGGAGTCTGTCGTTCCTCGTGTTCTCCCCACGCCGATGCTGCTGCTCCGACGCCTTCCCAGCTGCGCCGGGGACGGCTCTGCCGCATCCCGCGGCGCGGGGAGCCACTCTGCACCATTCAGCTACAAGCAGGAAATGTAACGGGCTGCAGCGTTCGATGGGGAAGGGGTTTTTCCTGCTGAAGCAGCTTATCATTTTAGTTTTAACCCCAGGAGCTGGGACAGAAATGTTAAAGCGGTCCAATTATACAAGCTCTTGAGTGGGGGATTTCTGGACACCGTCATTAGGGAAAGGAAGGAGCAGCAGCCGTGGGATTGGGTAAAGCCTTGGGAAGTGCAAGGGGGGAACAGGCCGCGGATCCCTGAGTGGGGAAGGAGAGGACGGAGCAGCACAGGAAGCTCCTTGGCTTCCTCGCTCCCTGCGAGCCGGGGAGGCCGGAGCGCCCCGGTGCTGCGGTACGGACGAAGGCGGCGGCAGCCGTAGGTCGCCGGCCTTTATCTCACGTTCGGATGTGGTTCTTTTTGCCATTTTTTCCTGAAATTTGGACAAAAGCCTCTCCCTGCTCCCCCTTTCCACAGCCCCCAGAGGCCGGCGGGTCCGGCTGCAGCAGCGTCACCGGGAGCCGGGGCTCCCCACCGGCAGCCACCGCGTTGGCCTCGTCTCAGACCTGCTCATCCATCCCTCCGCGGGAGCAAATCCGGCCTCGGAGCGGGACCCGCCGCTCTGCAGCCCTCCCGGGACTGTCCGCACAAACCTCAGAGGTTCACGCGCGCCTTTGAACTTACCAAAACCGTTTCTAGTGAGTAGCTTACATTAGCTCCTCGTATAACCCAACTTAAAATACCTTTTGAGGAAAGCACGGGCCCCAAATCCTGCTCTGCGTTTCCTTCCTCCTCGGCCGTCGCTCCAGCGCGAGGCGGCTCCGTCCCACGTGCACCTTGGATCGTTGGCTGGGAATGGCTGCCGACTGCAAGCTCAGGAGGAGAAGGGATCCCAGCGGGGTCTTCGACCTGCCTTTAAAAGAAACATTTAGATTCAGTGCAAACACCTCGGTTTTCTCTGTGCAGGTTGATCTGCGCAGGCTCCTGTTTTGCTTTCTCAGTGGAAAGCAGAAGAATGTTTGGGGGGCAACACCAAAACTCGGAGTTTTCCCAGCGAATGCACGAGCACGACTGTGGGCTGCCAACCTTAAGACTTCTTCTGCTTGGTAACTCAAATTGCCCCATTAGTGTTGCCTCATTCCTAAATTCCTTGAAGCCTTCCTGGCTGCACATCTGCCATAAGACCCAGCATGGCCTCTGCCTTTGGGAAGAACGTATTTAGTAATCAGCAAAGTTCAAGCTCAGCTTGTTGTGATGAATTATTAGAACCTGCCATCATTTTCTTGCAAGAAAAGGCTGTAATGGAACACAATTTTATGTTTTTTTCCATTTAATTGATGACGGTCTGAGATTTTATTAATCTTTCTGGGCTCCAGTGTAAGATGCTGAAAAAGCTAATATGATATCATTGTATCTGGTTAATGTGTGTGCTTTGCAAAATTGATAAGGCCTGTCAAAACATAAATTATCTAAAATTTGATAAATGTGTTGAAATCATTGAATTTTCAAACAGATAAAGCAGAGCTATTTCTCCTCCCTCCCTCCCTGCCACCTCAAACATGGCTCTTTGTGCAGCAGGTCAGCGATCTTGCATTATCAGAGCGACACGTGGCATAAAAGATGCAGAAATTAGCACGAGGAAGCCTAACCTGCGAGAGAAAATCTCCTGAATATTCCTTCTCCGGGATATCGTCAGCAGATGAGGGGCCCGCTGGGAGCGTCCCCAGGAGCCAGGGAGTGCCGGGCTGGCAGGAGGTCCCTGCGGGGGACGGCCCTGCCGGCACCTTCCTCCTCCTTTGAGGGGTCTCAAGATCCTGGTTGCACCAACGCGTGACCAAAAGGTGCTTCAGAAGTATCGATTCCTCCAGACCTGTTATTTATTTCAGCTATTTGCCGAGTTTTAAAGCCATTCCTGGCAGGGGTGAAGCTGCGGAAATGTTTGCTGGTGATGGATTAATAACCTGGAAACGATTCCCAAAGCATCAGCAGAAGTAACTTGCACGTGGGAACACCTGGTTTTCCTTAGTGCCTAGAGAAAGGTTTGGGAGCAAGTTCCAGATTAAGTAAATGCAAATTAAATGGCAAATAAGGAAATTGTAGCGCTTTCTCCGTAGCTCATCACGACGGTTCAGAACACACACCCCATAGCACTGCTGGCTTTAGGTGTCCTTGTGCTTAACCTGGGCTAAGAAACAAGCAAGGGATATGGTGAATTTGTACATCTTGATGGTCCAAGATTACAACCGTTACTGGCAAAAAACCTACACATCCTAATGGAAATGTTTGGACTCAGTACAGAGGTACTTGGGAGACGTTTTCCAGCCTCAGTAATACAGGGGAAGATGAGGTGATACCTTCCATTTGGAAACTGGTCTTTTGGAGGGAACGGGAAAACGCAGGCGCAGCAGAGAGCTGCAGCAATAACCATCTATTTACATGTACGCGCTGACTTTGGTAAGCAAGTATTTTTGAGGCACCCTACCAGCAATATTTTCCACTCTTCGAAAGCATTGCAGTAAAATAAGGAGATGCTGAGGAAGTCATTTTTCTAGCCCCTGCTGCGTTCTTGTCATGCAGATTTTTTTTTTATTTCCTGGAAATTGCTAACCAAATGAATAAAGAGCTGAATAAAAAGCACCAGCCCATCCTTGCTCATAAAAAAACCCGTGATCAAGCAAAAGGCCTTTGCGACGTGTCAAGGAAAATTGTTATTTAGAATAGAAAAAATCTGCACACCAAGAAAACTTTGCATTAGAAAAGCACAAGAATTATTCACCCTTCTGAACAATCCAGGCTCATCCCCACTCTGCACGGCACCGAGCGGATCCAAGCTCTTTGTTAGGCACCTTTTAATTACTGAACATTCACAGAACACAGCAGAAGTCCAATCCAGACTTGTAAAGGCTTTTTCCCTGCAACCCATTCAGCTCACAACTTTTTTTCAGCCTCAGTAATGAAATCAATGAAACAAGACAGCAGTAGGATGAAGCAGAGTCAAGAATTAAAATTGCACATGGGTCTGCACACTATTTCAGTGCCACGGTCTGCAAACTATATCAAAGAGGGGGAAGACACCTTACTCGATTTAAGTGGAAGGCACAGCTCCTTCAACAGGAATATTTTATCCTCAGCAGTCAACATATTAATGCTTTTGCGTTCCCATATTACAAAAGCTCTTTCGTTGCCGCATGAAATGGTGCACGTAGCTCCAGGGACGCCGGCCGCGCGCGGCAGCTGCTCAGCGCAGCACATCCATAATTAAAAGTAGCAGTATTTAGCTTGATGCCACCACAGGTCTGAAATAATGGTGCCCCAACACCGTGCCGATGCGACGTTTTCCCCGCGCCAGCCGTACTGCCCCGTGCGCCCGCACATTGTTTTTGCTTTATGCAACAGAGCCTTGTGCAAAAGCAGTTTGGGAAGTAATGCTGCGCTGTCGCACGTGCGGCGAGTGCCCCTGAAGAGCCACGGAGGGACCTTACGGGGGCCACACGACTCAGTGCCCTCCAGATCTCTTCAGAAAAGGGAGGGGGAGAAGCCAAGCAGCTGTAGCAGGGATTGCAGTAAACACTGCAAGAGAAAAGCAGCCCCGAAATTCACTTCTGTCAGCTCCTCTGCCCCTGTCAATGGACAGCTGTAGCTGCGTGTGGGTACAAGCAAAGTGAGACCCACCGGTGGGCCAAAGGGTTTTGAATCCAAGGGCCTTTTTTCTTAAAATTTCAATCTGCACTTCCCTCCACGGCAGCTAGAAATAGCGACACCAGCTGTAGGTGCTGACGCTTCTGGGGGTTCCCTGGCAGCGCGAGCGTCAGGTGAGCGCGGCTGCGCCCAGCGCGGTGGCTCAGCGTTGGCAGCCTCTGGTCTGGACCTTGCCCGGGGCCTGGGAATGCAGCAGAAGAGCTGCTTTCATCCTCCTGAGAGCCCTCGTGTCTCTTCTCAGGGTGGGAGAAGGGCAAACGCAGCCATCGGTTCCCGTGTCATCTGCAGAGCACCGCTCGTCCCTGGCAGGGCAGCCGCTTTCCTGGCCGTGCGGGGCAGGCTGCGCTCGGTTTGCTCGCGAACAACCCCAGAAGGGGCTGGAGATCCGTGTGAGAACAGGGCACTGCCTCACCGCGAAGGGGCCGTCGCAGCATCGCCAGGACGGCGCCGCCTGTGCCGCGCCGGACCAGCGTCTGCCGCGCGGCCCGGCACAACCTCCCGTTCTCATGAGGTCACAGCTCAATAGGTATATTGACAAAAATGGGTATATTTAGCAGAAATGATGGCCGCCTTTCAAACTCAAATGAGCTTAAGCCTATCTTAATTATTACGTTAATAGAAGACAAGGAAGAGGGCCTGGTATAATGGGTTTGGGGTCTGGTTTAGAGCCTATTCCTAGAGAACGGACCCTAGCGAGGGGTTTGGGGCAACGTCACTCCTGCCCTGCGAGCCCCTCTGCTTTCTTTTTGCGCCCTTTACGATGCGTGAGTGGCTTAAGAATTGCAGCTGAACAGTTTTTCTTCATGCATATGAAAGATGGCATAAAATTGTCCTGAAGAAGAGAATGAGCAAGAAAGCATGCTTTACAAAAGCGTTCGAGATTTTAAGGAATGAAAAGTAAAAAGATGATAATTTTGGGCATGTCAATAATCCTACTTCTGTCCTCTTTTTGAATTTGCTTCAGTTTTGTATTTCTAACAGGATTTCCTTATCTTACAACATGCAGCATAGAGGTACACGGGCAATAGGTCTCTACATGCAATTGGAAAATTGATATTAAGTTTTGAACGTTTAACTTTGAAATCTAACAACATTCTGCCGCTACGAAAAGCAATTATTTGCATTCTGATTGCAAACTAGACTTAGCATTTCTCAGAAGTTTGACACGGCCAAGGTTAGAGGAGCTCTATGCCTAGTATTGCTCAGGGCTTCTGGAAAGCCAGAAACACTGTTAAATATGGGCAACTGGGCACCTGAGCCTGAAACTACAAAAAGTACAGCTATTTGCATGGTCTCTCTCAGATGAGGAGGACATATTCATATACTGAATGCAGAAAAGGGAAAGAGGCAAGACCAGAAAGAGCACAAAAATATGGCAAATATTTTAATGCAAGAGGTTTACAGGAAAAGTACACCGAAAGCATCTGAATAAGAGGATTTAAAGCTTAGAAGTGCTGGGAGGGTAAGTGGGGAGAAAAGGCAAAACAGGAGGGAAAGCTCTGCTGTTGTGTTCCGCTCCATCTTCCTGCAGCAGCAGGATCACGCAGCAGCTCGAGGCTCCCCCCTGGGCCTGAGCGATGCCCAGAGGTGCCAGGGTGCTGTTCACGCTTTCCAGCCTCTTTAGGCATGTTCTGTTTGAAAGGCTCTGCAAGCAAAGCGGGGCTCACGCACATCACAGTCCTTAACCTTCCTGCGTTCGTCCTGCCAGAGGGCCTCCCCAATATCTAGGGATCTCAGACATTTTCTCATCTTCTTCATAAAATACTTGAGCTCTCACATGGAGGAGTTAGTCATTGTGGTAGTCCAGAGGACTGGAATTACCTGTTTAAGACCAGCCTTGTAACTAATGCTAGAGTCTCTTGCTATAAAAATAATAATAATAGTGATAATGCTTTTGTACACTGACAGACATTTTTTATTTTCTCACTTTATAATTCTTCCGCTCTGTTCTGGAACAGGTATTCTGTGACGCCAATCAAGTAGTCCAAGCCACAGACGTGCTGGATTGGGAAGACAAGGATGCTGCGGAGACGTTGGTCAACAACGTGGTCCATTCCCGGATCATCAACCCTTTACGGCTGTTTGTTAAACCGTCGCCAGTGCTGAAACACGGCCAGGTGTCCTACTCGGACAGCATAGAAAACTTTTGGGATTGGTTGTCCAACATCACGGAGGTTCAGGAATCTCTCGCACGAACTAAACGCAGGCCCATAGTAAAAACTGGGAAATTCAAGAAGATGTTTGGATGGGGAGACTTCCACTCTAACATCAAAACTGTTAAACTGAACCTGCTGATCACAGGGAAGATCGTGGATCATGGCAACGGAACCTTCAGCGTTTATTTCCGACACAACTCGACGGGTCTCGGGAACGTTTCCGTAAGCCTGGTGCCACCTTCCAAAGTGGTGGAATTCGAATCCTCTCCCCAGTCAACACTGGAGACCAAGGAATCCAAGTCCTTCAATTGTCGAATTGAGTATGAGAAAACAGACCGCGCTAAAAAGACTGCGCTGTGCAACTTTGACCCTTCCAAGATCTGCTACCAAGAGCAGACGCAAAGCCATGTCTCCTGGTTGTGTTCTAAACCGTTTAAGGTCATCTGCATCTACATTGCTTTTTACAGCGTAGATTACAAACTGGTGCAAAAGGTCTGTCCTGATTATAACTACCATAGCGAGACTCCGTACTTGTCCTCGGGCTGATACGACGGATGTGCTGGGTAACTGTAGAAACACAGCAGCAGTCATAAAAATAAGTATTTCCATTAACCTTTTGGAGAGGAATATCTTTTCCTTTCAGGTTAACGTATCTCTTAAAACGTAGCTGTATTTGTGCTGTATCGTAAATAATCAAATTGTTTACGTAACAAACGTTTTCATTTGAGACCACTGCATTTTAGCGCCCTCATCATCATGGAACTATGGGAACTATGAGGCAGACACGTGAGAAAAAAACAAAATTATGCACAGAATGAACACTGATCTTCAAAATCAGGTTTTTATTAAAGTAGAGTGGATGGCAGAAAGATTTTGGTCTTTTACTGCAGGAGGTGATCCCATTTCTTCCTGGAAACTGTAGAAGCTGACAACATAAAAAACATGACAAATTAAGGCAGCTACCAGCTGTTTATATACAAAATCCAAACAAACGGCTCTCCCACTAATTTCACGTCACCCACGTAGCGCTCAGAGGATCTAACCCAAATATTAAAAGCCAGTGCTTTTGCTATGAGAGATGGGAAAGGAAAGGGCATTTCTAGGGCTCGTCGCAGTTCTGTGTTCGCTGAGGAGGGAGTAGTTTGTCCTTCAGCCTCCCTACCCGTGGATGGGCAATCGTGGAATTAGACACCGAGGCGCTTTAGCTTATTAGGCACAAGCGTACGGGTGTGGTGTTCACTTCTTCCTCATGTGGTCCCCATTATTTTTGGCTGCTCTTAAATATTTACACATACACCAGTACTAGTCTTACAGTGATAGTCCGTGTACCTTGGAAAAAAAAAAAAATCTCTATTTAAGCCTGAACATGATATCAGAGGCTGCCTTCCATTCAAAGGAGACAATCGTCTTATCTCGCTATCTACTCCTCTTAGCATTATGCAGTAGCAAGGAAGGTGCATCACAACATACGGATAACACCTGAATAAAACGAGCTTTCTGCATAATGACACCCCGTTGTCCTTGGTAGGGTACTGCATATTTGGAGCCAACATATCAGCGCTGAAAAATAAAGCGGGTAACAAAAAAACGCCTCACCTTGTAGAGCAGATTTCAAGCTACTGCTGCAAATTAGAGTATCCAGGCGGACCTGCGACCGGCGCAGGGCAGCGTCGCCGTCAGCTGCAACGACGGGGGCCCGACGGGTGTTGCTGCGGCCGAAGGCGGCGGCGGCCGCAGTGCAGGCGCGAGCAAAAGCCCCGGCGCTGCCGCTGGCCCTTGGTTTTACTGCTGCCGCCAATTACTGGGGAAAAAAAAAACCTTGCAAAAAGGCAGAGCAGCAGCTCTCCCTTCGGGTTTTTGCTGTCGCAGCCCTTTGTGGCAGCCTGATGTCCCAGGTCCCTTGGAAAAGGCAGCTGGCTGAGGAAGTGCTTTTTGTTACCTGTAAACAAATAGCACGCACGGTGAGGGGAGCGACCGTGACGGCTCAGGAGCACTCATGAGATTAATGCACATTTCCTTAGGAAAGGCTTATATAGGAGATTCCTCTGCTACACACATACAAATACCTGGTTAATTTGTTTTTCTCTAAGAGACACATTTAGCGCGTGGTTTAGTTTGATCAAGAATCTGAATGTTTTCCATAACCTTATTCCATATGTAGCCCCCCCTGGTCCAAGTGAAGCTTTTTAGTTTGTCTGTTACTGTTAGTTCCTACAAGATGTTCTACTTTGTATTCTGTATACGTGCCCTAGTTTTAGCTGTATATATGCTTGCATTTATTGCTATATTCTCTGAGTTTGGTGTTTGGTGCTTTTGTAACTTAGCTGTAAGCCATGATTTTATTGCCATGTATTTTTACTGAGCACTGTAGGCAGTTAAAATAAACCCTACATGCTACTACCTGTAGAGTATGTGGAAATCATGTATGTATATACACTTAAATATGTGTGCACATACAGAACATGTGTACATGTATTTGTATGTAAATAAAGAGAGTTTGCTAAATCTGTCACTTGCTTGTGGCCTATGCAATTTTTTTAAAGGCTGCTTTTATCCATAGAGACAGTGCAGCTCATCCCTGGGCGTTTTTCCCTCCGGAGGTCGTTCTTAGCAGGGAGTCACAGAGGAGGGGGGGCTGGCAGGAGATCCCTGGACACCCTCAGGACACAGGAGGACCCCCCCGCAGGAAGCGCCATTTCTCCATTGAACGCTGGGGATTTTGCCCACTCTCCAGCAGCAGCTGACGGGCGCCCGAGTGCGTTTGAACACCCGCGCTCCTCCGACGGCCCGAAGTGCCCGACCCGTGGCCTTTCCCTTGAAAGGACCCCGCGCTCTCGGAGGGGCGCCCGGCGCCGCGGGGCGGGAGCGGCGCGCGGAGCTGCGGCCGCCGGAGGAAGGGATTAACCACGAGCAGCCCCGTTCCCTGCCCGGGCTCTCCGCTCCCGACCGAGGCCTGTCCTTGGAGGGAGCGCCGGGCAGAGCCCTCCCAGCTCCCTGCCAAACGCCGGGAGCTCTCCCTGCCTCCCGCGCCGGGCGCAGCAGGACCGGCGCTGCGCCCCGGACACGGCGCTGGCGTGCGGCAGGGGAGCGGCTGCTTTGCCCTCTCTCCGCCAGCCTGGGAAGGCCCAGCCGTGACCCGTCCCGAGCCGGGCGGCAGCAGCGCCGGCTGCCCCCGCGTCCCCGCCGGGATGTCCCCATCCCGCCAGCACCACCGGCAACGCACAAGCCGGATTTTAAAACTCAAAAAAAGACATAGAAACGTGAGAGTTTCTTCTGCTCACCTGCAGCTTCGGCAGAAGAAACCTGGAGAGGAGCCGCTTCCTGCATCCAAGAGGCACTTGGCTCCCAGGAGCGCCCGCGTGGCAGGAGCAGGGCGGGCGCCCGGCCACGACGGCCGCCCCGCTGGGGCCCCAGCGCCGGCCACGCGTTCGTCACCTCTTACACAGGGAAGGGCCTTCGGTTATTTTTAGGCAAATCTCAGATTTCAGTAATTGTCCCTCTTGTGACTCTTATTCAGAGGATTTTAAAATACTTCGAGCATCTCAAAACAGCCTCGTGTAGAAACCAGAGAACACAACATCCCGTCTTCAGAAAGGGTCCCAAGCAAACACCAACTGCTGATGACTGCGGCAAACGCCTCTTCCATTTAACTAAAAGGGAAAAGTCTAATGCATTTTAATTTAATGCAAACCTCAGCAGGGGAGTCTTGCATGATTTGACATCATTGCATGCACGCGTGTCAATTCCTTACTCAAGATGCTTGCTACCAGCCTCTCCAACACCGGCTTGTTTTCAGACAGGTATATGCAAGTAAAAGACAACCTTCTATACACACATAAAATCAGTCTGTTTTCCTTCAGCTGTTACACAGCAGAGTGTGGTGGCAACAAGGGACTTTCACTGTTCT
The DNA here is from genome assembly GCA_013398735.1 of Nothocercus julius. Lineage (NCBI taxonomy): Eukaryota > Metazoa > Chordata > Aves > Tinamiformes > Tinamidae > Nothocercus > Nothocercus julius. The sequence continues at coordinate 1,950,877 of VZSV01000117.1, forward strand.
CTTCTTTAATCGTGTCACTCTGAACATGGAAGATATTTTGTTTGGTTTGGCTTTTTTTTTTTCCCCCCTTTCTTTTTCCTTCTGTGTAAATTCCTCATTGGATCCTGAGGTGCTGCTTCAGCTTGGAGACCACTGGTGCAACTGGCTAATTAAAGCTGAAAAAACACCCCCAGCACAGCCCTGGTGCCCCTGGAGGGGCTTTTGCAGCAACAAGCAGAAGGTGGGTGGTGCAAGTCTGGTGCAAAAGTTTAGGTTTTGGGGTTGTTTTTGTTTGTGATTGTGCCTAATTCAAGGACATCAGGATTTGCTATTTATTTCATGCGCTGCTGACCAGCATGATCTGAATAATGTTTTATTTATAGCAGAATCATGATTCCAAATTTCCGCTGTCCGTATTCACGCATGCAAAGTGCGAAAGACAGAAACAAGTCAGAGACGCGGAGCAGCTCCACGGATGGCGCGGGCCAGGGGCGGATTCAGCTGCCGCGCGCCGCCCCCCGGGCCCCGCGACCCTTCCCACGCGCCCACCGGGGCTTTCCCGCCCGCGCACCGACGCTAGCGAGTAAAACGACGTGCCTAACATAGCGTCGCCTAGCAGTGAATTATACGCCCGTACCATCCCTACATCTGTCCGTAGAAACCGCAGTTATCTCCTAAATTGCGCAGCTTTTCCTGCCCAAAATGCCTCTTTTTATTTTTTTGTCAGAGCCTCCAGCTGTCGGCGCTCGGAAGGAAGAGCCCCGCTAATCCAGACCCACTTCTAAAGGCAAAAACATAACTCAGTCACAAACTCTGCACAGGTCGAGCAGCAGCTGCAGCCCAATTAGGAAACAATTAAGTTCATGGGAAAACAGTTTATTTGGAAAAACAAAACAAAATTAAAAAAAAAAAAATCCACACAGCCAAGTCTACCTCCATTGACATTAGCGAGACTCCAAAACGAGACTTTTAAAGGAATATCAGCACCCCGCGAGCCGGCACTCATGAAACAGCCCCCTGGCTCAAAAGAACAGTAGTTTTTATAAGTGGCCTCTGCTTTTGCCTCTCTATGAGGCAGAAGAGGAAGAGAAAAACAAAAAAAACAAACAGCTGAGGGTTTTTTCCCCCGATCCTCCCCGCCTTTTGCGGCAAAGCGGCTGCAGAGCCGCAGGCTTTTGGGATGATCACGGCACGCGAGGCGCAAGTGCCGCCGCGGGGCCGGGGGCGCCGCTGGAGACGGGGCCGGGTGTCGGCGCG
>VZSV01000117.1:1954586-1996855 GCA_013398735.1 Nothocercus julius
CGCGCAACTCGGCTTTCGCACTAGCACGGAATTTAACACCGCCTTATTCAAACACGGAAAGCAGAAGGCTTCTCCGTCCCAGTCTGGAAAAAACAGCTTACCTAACTTGTCCTGTGCTCTCCATTCTGCAGTTCCTCAGCGTGTGCTCTCTGTTCATTGGTTTAAAAGAAGCCCCTGCTTTTTAAAAGCAGGCCCTACAACACCAGGAGGGCCTCCAGCCTTGGGGCTCATTCTTCTGTCTAAAGGACAGGCCAAAAGAACTGATCAGGATCATAACTGTTGGAAAGGACCTTTAAGATCGAGGCCAACCGTGAACCCTTCAACGCCGTGGCTGCTCAGCCGTGTCCCTAAGCACCTCATCCGCACGTTTCCTGGACACTGCCAGGGACGGGGACTCCACCACTTCCTTGGGCAGCCAGTTCCAACGCTTGACCACTCCTTCCAGGTAAAAATTCTTCCTAACTTGGGAGTAACATTCTTGCAAGCGTTAGTTTGGTGTTTGATTTATGAGTTTAAGTGTGCCCATTTTCCCAAAAGGCAAATTTGTATGAAAATATCCTGGTAGGATTATTCCTAGGACTCTTGTTGTCCAGTTAGCCTGAGTTTCAAGGCAGTAAATTCCTGGTAACACAAAGTCCTGGAACTTAGATTTTGAGCCATGAAGTCCTCGCCAAGACACCGTCCTCACATTTCTTAGTCTTATTAGGTTTTGCCCATGACTAAACCACACAGAGAGGACAGGGCCCTGCCTTTCCCATCCTCCTGACTCCTGATAGCGGAATATCAGGATTTACACCTTACCCCATGGTTTCCCTGTGGTTCAGCTCGACTTCTGCTGAAATTCCTAAGCTTCCCCACCCTTTGGGACTTGTTCTTCTGCCCTGCTGCTCTACGGCCACAGCCCTCTCTGCCTCAAGGGGCCGCGGCGGGCCCTGCTCTTGCCGGATACCCCGTGCAGTTTCCATCTCAGCAGGGCCAAGAGAAGCTAGCGAAGGAGAACAAGACAGTGGGAAAGGCACGACTTGGGCCAAGAGCTGCCGCGCTTCCGTCAGCACGACGGGATTGGTGCTTCCTTGAGAATCGCAAGGACGTTGGCTCACAGGTTTACAGATCCTCAGCAAAAGTCTCCTCAAGATTCACCCCAGAATCACCACTGGAATGGTGATTTTAACCAGGAGAAAAGACCAGAGCTAACGAGGGCTAAGAGCAACAACACCTGTATTTACAGTAGTCTTAGCATGATGTTGAGGACAGTTGCCTCTCTTGGTTTTCTAAATGCAAGAGGAAATAAAGGGAGTATAAGGACATTTAATATATTCTGCCATATCGCAAAGACAGTGTACATGGGCCTCCAGTGCATTCAAAATTAGTTTCAAAAGAGAGAAATAACTAGTATTTTTTACATGACATGACTAATTATAATATGTGCCCATATTCCAAGCATTTTATGTCTACACAAAATATTGCACCATAATGAAGATAATTGAAAGTATGATTTTTATCAATATTTAATTAGCATTTGATGCTAACTCATTATTTTGGTCCAATTAATTTGGCATCTTGCTGTATGGCTTGTACAGATTTCCGTCCAGAGGGTTGTATTATTGGTGAGACATAAGTAACACTAGACATGTGTACCTTCCCCGAGGCTTCCAGAGGGCCATGAAATATGGATAATATGATTGACATTTTAATTTAACGGCAGGATATGAAAGCATAATATTGAAACTCAAAATAAGTGCACGTATTTGGTTAACGCAGTTTGTAATAACAGAAATATACTACTAAACTAACGCTCTCAGGAAACAAATTGTACTGCCATCATATCTACTTTTACTCACCTATTTTCCAAGTTTAGGTACACAGAGATAATTCAGTAAATTGAACCATCAGGGCCTTATTTTGCTAGAGTTTTAAATTGCTAAATCACAATTTAAAGACCATTCCCTGTAGAGTCCTCTACAAAAAACGGCTCTCCAGACGATCACAGAATACTAAATCATTCCTAATGACTTGGAGATACTCTGCAAAAGAGTAGGTGGATAAAGGACCACCTAAAAGAACAGCAATAGTGTCAAAAAATTACTTCCAGCTCTTTAGCCAGACCTTCGGAAATATCCCTTAGCAGACACGATTCAAAGAGCGCACCGTTCTCCAGCCTTGGAAAGGGATTCCTTATCCAGAGCATTCTGCCCGCAGGTGGTAAATGCCGTATTACGGCAGACAGACCGACGGAAGAGTGGCAAAGAAGGAAACAGGCTAAGAGATCCTTTGCAGAAAAAAGTTGAAAATGCACTGCTTGTGTTCCCAGATGTTAAATGAAGTGCTTGAACAGACCCAGAAAATGTTCGGGGAAGAGTTTTCTGAACTGCTTCAAGGCAATACAGAACTCGCCTCCAGAAATGGAAAACCCCACTGTCATAGGAAAGAGTACCCTTTTGAGGGTACTGAATAAAAACAAAAAACCCCAAACAGTAGGTAATAGAAGATGGGTGGTAAAGAGAGGTCCTGTGGCAATTGTTATTTTATTTTATTTAGTATTAATGGGATTTTATTCCAATCTTTGGCTTGAACAATGATGACATCTTAATGCGTAAGAGTTTCAAATCTGTATTTCTCTTCTTTAGTCTAGACATTACATTGCCTCTACTGTAAATTCCTACTATCTACCCAAGACTAACTGTGTTTCAACAAACACTGCGAATACGGAAGCGTGCAAGTGAGGTCAGCTAATTCTTATACTACGCAGGATCGTTTCACTTTGGTGGTCAATTTACAAGCAAAACTCAGACTGTACTTTTCACAGAGAAGGTGTAAACACTTCACACACTCCGCACTCCACCAAACCACAAAATGCAAAATATGTTACCATTTCAAATGCAGCAGATTTCAAAAGCCTGCAGGAAGCATGCATACACTCCAGGCAGCACAACAACTCAGCAGCTGCGATTTTAAGAGCTGTGCATGCTTCAAGTGCATGCTTCAAGTGCTTAGTTACATATAACCTACCATTTTCAGAAGGAGGGGACTACAGCTGGTGAAACCTGCTGAAAGCACTGGGATTTTCAGAACTGTCGTACACATTCAAAATGACTGTTCATTGGAAGTCTGACCAGTTTTAATCATCTCAAAAACTGGCATAGCCCCAGTGTGAGATGCGCAGATCAGGGTGTGCTTACTGCTCAGAGATCTGACCGAAATGCTTAACAAAGCCCTAGCGAGTGTTACAAATAACGAACGGGTACTAACAGCTCTAAGTGGGAAGATTTAGATCTGCTTTAAAAGCTGCTTTTCTCCACTTTGCACACACTCACATTCTTTATTAAACATAAGCCCCTCCAGGTGATTTATTCCTAGAATTTTCCTCATTTAAGGACATTTTCAATCACTTACTACTTCCATTTAAGGCAAAAAAAAAAAAAGTTGTTTCTTTAATGATTTCCAAGTGAAGTCAAATCTAATAAATAGATTCTGTAAGTTCATTACTTCTGAAAGCTAGCAAGAGAGTAAAATTCATGCCTAGCATGCTAATGTGGCAGTATTTCTACAGGGGAAAGAAAAAGAAAAAGAGGAAAGTAACCACAGTTTAACCAAGTGAAAAACTGTTTTTCAGCTAGCTTGGCAAGTGTCATTTTTAACATACAGGCATTTGTGTGTTTTCACTCAAATCCCATTGCGGGGATCCAAGAGGACAAACATCATATTGAAACTCAGCTCCTAGGCAAGCACCAAAAAAATGACTCCTTCCCTGCAAATTCTTCCTTCAGATCTCTAACTGCAGTCAGGATAGGTCTGCCAATGCCAGGGCCGAAATGGGCTTTGACCGTGGTGCTGCCCACGGAGCCAGAACCCGTTTTGCAGGCAGGTTCCTCCTCTGCCTTCTCCCTTTGCCGCTGTGACCCAGGCGAGCGGCAGCAGGGGCTGGGAGAAGGTGTTAATGGAGAAAAAACTTGCCCAAAGGCTGAAGCGGCTCAAGGCTACAGACACAAGACGCGTCCTCGTCACGAGGACATGCAGCCCTCTGCGCTCCAAGGCAATTTTTTCCTGCCCAACTGCTAATTCTTAATGCCCTGCTGAAGAGCAGCGGTGTGGAGAGAACATGAATGTCCTTCACTTACCCCCTGCTCAGCCCTTTTTAATTGCTGACTAAACAGCTCTGACAACCACGTGTGGGGACACTGAACTTGAGCAGAGGAGCAGGGAAGCTGCAGCTGCATCCGGGCAGCTCCGGTGGCAACGGCATTTCCATTAGAGATGTTTCCATTCTGCTTATCTGCAGGGATGGAAGGCACTTCTGCCACCGGCGTGAAGTTTAGCCTTATGAGAATCTAATAACATTACAAAATTATGCCAGTAGCGTCAATCCTTCTGATAGGTATCTTTACATACAACTAAGTAGCTTATTTTTATTACTGCTGTGATCTCAGCAACACTGAGTATTTGTGAAACACTCCAGTTTCTTGCTTGCTTTTTGTTTTTGAAGAGTAAAACAAGAAAAACATTCATATGCCAGGAATTTTTTTTTCCATCTTCATAATTTGTGTTCAAATACAAGCAAAGGTTGCCAGTCTCAGTGGACCAACACCCTCTTCTAAACATTTTTATTCAGAGGAATTGGATCCTGCTTTACTTGCAGGTCCAATTCCACAAACAAGTGGGAAGGAACATGGCCCACTTAAATAGATTCAGAATGCAGAAACGATTGTTTTTGATTTACACAGAACAAGCCCAACTCAGAAATGCACTTGGTTTTATACCAAGGGGAATAAATTCAACAAGATAATTACGAACTTTTCATAACTAAATCTTTAGCATTCCTTGACATTAAGCTGAGAATTCCTCTTAACAGAAATCTATCATAAGAGGCTCATACTTTCTACCTCTTCATTTCTCTTTCTGGCTGCTTAGAAGATCATCTAGCAGTAGGCAAGGAACGGGCACTATCATAGAAGAGTAATTTTAAGCTATTTACTGGGTAGAAAACTCATCTAGAACTAGACTTTTAATTTTCACATCAGCTGTGCTATTCAGGACTAAAGAATATTGTTACCCAAATACATTATAAATAGCCTCTAATGCCAATGGTTTTATCACAAGGAAAAAGTCAGTATCAGTATGGAACTCTAAACAAAGGAACTCACATAAAGGAAGCTCTATTAAAATCTAAGGCAGAAAAATATCACCTAAGATCCTTTCCCACACACTAACACCAGTCAAGTCTGCCCACCTGGGATTTCTGGAAAACATCTGGTGAATTTTTGTGCTACTTGGTGCCTCTCCCTCAATATCCTGGCATTCAGATTAGCTTGGAGAAGCTCAGCCTCATGCTCAACGTAGAATTTGGTTGCTTAGGACCCATCTCAACCCTTCCTAAGATCCACACTAACATTTTCCAGGTCAGCTATTTCAGGAAGCAAATCTCAGCGTTCTGCTTGAGTACTCAGCTTAACATTTGTACACAATATTCACACAAGCAATTGCATACTGCCCCAGTAAGCATCACATTTACCTAAACAAGTGACCAGGAAGAGATACACGAAATATTTGTAGATAAAGAGAACTGGGGCTGCAAGTACTATTTCTTTGATTAAGTGCATGTCTAAATAAGCAGGATTTTTTTTTCACAGACATCCAAAGAGACACTGATTTCAGGCATGCAGCCTCTTTATGGCTCTTGCAAGCTCCTCAGCCCTCCGACCTAACACAGGTCTGAGCATCCGTCCCCCTGGCTAGCGGCAGGAAAGCAGCGGAGCGGAGGCCACTTGTGAGAAGTTAGTGCTTCTTTAGCACAAACTGCTGATAAAGGGGTAGGACTAACCAGAGGAACAGGACCTGACGTTACCAGCCACGGGCTTTCTTTCTGCAGAGCTGTGTTGCGGGTTCTTTATTGCTACAACGCTGTCCTTTGCCATTTAAAAAGAAAAATAGGAACTTGAAGAAACACTGAATACTTGCTACGAACTGGCAGTTTAGTATCTCAGCTTTAACACTGTATCTAGCACTCCATTCCCAAAGACGTTTAAATGAAGTGCTGAGACAGCTCTTTGTCTAACTATCATCTCCTGACGTTAGACGTCTTATACCCTGTTGTGTTTAAGCAGTGAAAGATCTTAAACTTAAGCTTAAACTTCAATCCCCCCTCTGTGAAAGAGGACAAGCATTCTGCAGAAGACACAGTCATTTTTGCCTCCTGGATCTTAAACCTGTCTGTCCCTATATTTCCTCAATGCAGAAAAATTCTGGTGACCCAGAACCAAACATCAATTCTGACAATACTGAAACCTGGCTATAAACACTTAGTATCTCTTCTCGGGCTGCAGCACAATGCCTTTCTTTGCCTAAAACTCGGTAATGCTCTGCTCTTTTTTGTTTTTGTAAGGTCCCACCTTGCACTGCTCATTAGACCCTGTAGGTGTTTTTCTGCTTTAGTAACTTTAAGACATCTCCTTTGTACAAAATCCATTTCAGACGATTGTTTTGCCAAATATTAAGCTCTGTATCTTGAAAAGGAGTCTTTATTTCCTGCCATTCTGTTACGAAGTTTTATCCTGCTGCTCTTTCTGATTACTGAGAAAATACTTCTGTTTGAGCTCTTAGATGGGCATTTGCTGAGACAAATTAGGCAGAAACCAAAACTGTTCTTGGGAGTCAAAGGATCGGTACCTTACAGAGCAGCAGGGCAAGCCGGGGTTCCCAGGCGAACAAGAAACTGTAAAAGCAGCAGCTTTCAGATGCTCATGCTACCGATCTTAAACAAAAATTCACACAATATATTTGGGTGACACTCTCCACTCAGGTGCATGTTAAGAGTAGGACAAGAGTGAATGATAACATCACGGATACATACAGAGGCCCTAAAGAAAGTCTGTGAAGAACAGCCTAAGTCCTGCATCAGGGTTTGGACATATACTATGTCCAATTTACTTCTCATGGAAAAACTGTATTAAACTTGTTCTAATTCATTCTTCCTGTTCAACTAATAATACACAATTGAAAATTCAAAATACCCCAACAACTCAAAGCAAAACCAAACAAACCTGGCTTGCCCTCAATACACAAATCTATATTTTTCAGAAAGACTGAAGTCTGAATATGCAAATTAGAAGAATGTATTAATTATCATTAGTCATTCCTTCACAAAGACTAGAACTAATTGAAGAAATAATTTGAGAAAATTGAAGTACATGACAGAAAGCATTAAGATTCATTAAGTTTCAATTCTCTGGTCTGTCAGCTTGTCAAACATAGATGTTTGTTATTCTAGCATTACTGGTAAAGCACTTCATATTTTCATAAAATACAGTTTAACCCTTCTTATAGTCTGCTCTTAAGTTAAACAGATTTGACATTTTTTATTTAAAGGCAGTGTTAAAAAGAAGATAAAAGTTGTATCTCCCTTCTTTTAATCAGGGAAATTGAATTTGCCGAAGATCTATTTATTATAAAGCATTTGTGATTTAACTAAACAAGATAATTTTTATTAATTTGAAGAGAAATGGTCATTTAAAATCACATCTGTGTTGTTCTGTATCTACCTTTTGCCATGTCACCTTACCCAGAAAAGCCAGCAAGGATGCAAGAGTTCCAGGCATTGTCTCCTTAACAGCTAAGGACATACTGGTGTTAAGGAAAGTAATAGCAAAGGCTATTGCCAAATGGCTCAGAAGCCATTTTAAAGGGACAAATAGCACCGGTCAACTCCAGCTGCCCTTTGCAGCTACAATCCAGCTATAACAGAGACAAGATGCAAAAACTTTAATAGCATTAAAAAGAAACACACCGCCGCCTCGTGTGTGCTCTATGGAGAGCACAACACGCTCGCAAGTCTTTGCTGATTATCAGGAGCAGACGTTTTAGCTACGTGCTTCGGTAGCAGGTAGCTTTAGAATATGAAGGCTTGATAATTTTAACTTCATTAGGTTAGAAAGTTATGTGTACATAAATTAATTTCAAGGCTACAGAAAGTTACCAACCTAAAACTGAAATCTTTAAATGATTTACTTGGCAAGAAGGTCAAAATACGAGGTTTAAGACTTCCATAGTTTACAAAAGTAAAACTATTAGAATTTATTGAATATGCTTCAAAATTTACCTTAATTAACTGGAATGGCTCAGTTATCTATGCAGTGAGAGATGTGGGAAGCCAAAAAACTAGAACTGCTTAAAATGCAGCATAAATTGCCTCCATTCTGATCAGCGGTGCTAAGTTTGACATAGCACAATTTATTTTCTACATGAATACCACTGCCAACAAATGAAACATGCATAAGTTTAGGAAAGCACAGACTTTCACTTATTATATACAATCCCTTGATTGAAATACAGTACCTGTGCAAAAATATGGTTACGCTCTACAGTCTACTAAATGCAAGAGAAAAATATTAATGTCAGGTAATATTTTCAAGGGAAGTCAAATCTTCTCTACCTTTACAAGATCACCACCTACTGCTATTCGTCTCCTTCAAAATACTTTGAAAACTCAGAACAAATCTTGGGAGACAAAGCCAAGCAAACGGCGCAAAATTACTCCCCTGCCAACGTCAAGTCACAAGCAATTTCTACCATTTAAAACTTGATTTATAAGTAACCCAATTTTACACTTAAAGCATCAATTTCTTATGCTATTTTAAAGAAAACATATTTGACAATCACTGAAAATCCCACTGTGAATTCTCACAGCTGAGGGTTTTGTTGTCGTTTTGGTTTTTTTTTTTTTTTTTTTTTTTTTTTTTTTTTTTTTTTTTTTTTCCCCCTAGATGCAACGGCTGTAGCCGAGAAAGGAAGTTCTTTGCACCATAGGTCTGAAATGCTTCATTCAGCCACAACCACTGCTGGAAGTTTCTTCCAGCTTCAGCTGAGAGAACAAAGAGTAAATCTTCAAAATAGACAGTGTAGCCTGTAAAATTACAAATTTTGGAAAAAGAACAACAGTTAAAAAGCTAAAGTTTTAACAGTAATTAACAGAAACATCATGAACTTATGGTAATAGATATGTGTAAAATAATTTAAGTATAATGCAAATAGTCATATCACTAATATAATTTAATAACCATGCCAAGCAAATTTGTAGAGGAAATATAGTTGTTCAATACTCCAGCTTAAACATGTACTTCTAAGACTTAGAAAAATAACAATATTAGATGCCATATTCTTCTGCATAGGACACAGCTAACCTTCCTGAAATCTTGATTAAATAAAAACAGCTATTGAGGCAAGATTCCCAAACAAATCACATTGTTATCTTACATTTCATGACTTCAGAAAGACTAAGGATAAAAATACAATTTTTTTTTTAAAGGCTAAGCTTAATATCTCCTCATTATAAAATATTTTATTTCCTTATAAAAAGTTGTAAAATGGTCGTTTCAAGAATCAGGACTGACATAAATTAAACCATTAAGGATGATGCATTATGCTTTTTGACATAAGCTCACGAGAAGCTTGAGCTAATTAGACAGAATCATTGTGCAGTAACTATTCAAGAATATGTTTTGGGAAAATGTAGAGAATTCTGTGAGTTCCTGCACACAAAATGGTGAAATTCTATGCTGAGACGCTCGAGATAGTGCTGCTAACAGCAGCTGTGCAGCCATGCTTGTTACCCAAACACCTTAGTCATCATCACTGTAGTCAACTGTGCCATATTCTAGCAGCAGCCTAGATTTGATGAGACAGGCATTGGTGTCTGTTGAAACTGCCTGTGTCAGTTCCTATATAGTAGTAACTTACCTTGACATTATCCTTTTCTGCAGTTCCGCTTCCTAAAGTGTCTGCCTCCACACTCAAATACGTAGAGCAGCAAACCAACTGTTCCATGCATTTTTGCAAAATATCTATAAACATATTAAATTCCATGAGTTACCCATACAGGTTATTCTCCGACAGCATTTCTCCCATAACAAATGCAAGATTCCCACTGCATGTGGGCATTACAAACCTGTACTCACTGACATGAGAAAGGGAGAGTTTTCCATGGCAGGAAGGAGAAAGCATCTCTTAGAAACCACGAGACTCATGGATAAATCCTTCATCACCCCAGGATCAACTCTCCTCCCTATTTTATTTCCATGTAGGCAGTCACTTCTCAGGTAGAGAGGTTCTAAGCTATTCACAGCTCCTTACTTGAAAGTGTGAAAATGGAAAAATAACTAAGGTAGTGGAGATGACAGCAGGACAGCAATATGATCCTACCCAACAAGATTTCCAAAAGGACAGCAGTATCTTTCAAATTTGGCTGATACACAGTGCTGCAAGAATCTCTCTTCCTCAAGGGAGGAGCAAAACCATTTTATACACATACAGGGAAAAAAAATATACAAGCCACAGACAGGTTCTGCATAAGTAACAACTTTATTGTAACTTGATGTGCTGAAACGCAAAAAATATTTTCAGCAACAAGGTACAAAAAGTATTTCACCATTAACATCAGCTGATAAAAAAGGCTGGATGGTTTGATACAACTGTTTACACATCTGAATTCTCTTAATCATTTCCACCCCAAAACAGGTCTAAGCAATTTCACTGGTTTAATTTCTAAAATAGGACTCATTTATGTTAAGCCTTCAAAAAACAGGTTACAAATATGATTAAGTTCATTGCAAAACACTAAAAATGTGAATTCCCTTTACAAATGCAGTCCATTTACTGCAAGCAGAAGCCAAGTTAGGAGATTAAGTCAGAGTCTTGCTGGCTAGCATTCTAAGCTCTCCTAAATATGCTATCGATACCAAATAAAGAGAATAGTTAACAACAGCCCATTTGTCAATTATCAAAAAAAAATCATTTTATTTTAGGAATCTCAACCAACTACAAAAATCTGACAAAAATGTAACTTTAGTTCAGGCAGCTGTATTTCGCTGTTGCAATCCACTGTCTTTTATAAAACAATTTCAAATATTACATAATGTTTTTCTCCCACAAGAGAAAACTTTCAATGAAGGTTTAAAAGGAACATAATCTCCACACAGGGCTTCTGCTGACACTGTGCAGAGATTAGTTTTATACTAAGATATTTAAAAAAGCATCAGAGTAACTTGTACAAATATCTTTCTGTTTATGTTTAGCATATTTTGACTTTCACTCAGCTTTTAACAACTATTTTCACATTCTCCACAAAGCGTATCATTATCATGGAGTCTTTGCACATTTCCTTTCGTAGCTTCTATCTCAGTAAAATGAAATTCAGGGAGAAAGAATCAACGTATGATAGAGCTCAAATCAATACTCCATAACTTTTCTGCCTCACACATGTATCAAATAGCATTCTCCTTCACCTTTAAAGATATCCTTTAAAAAGATCTTGCATCCTCTTAAGTCTTCCTTTCATTGCAATAGCATCCTAAAAAAGGCACAATGGGTTCACACTTCTGCATGCAGTAAATGGACTAGTAAATAAGGATTATTTCTTGAAGCATCTTCCACCTAAAGCATCTCCTTAGGAGAGGTTCAAATGGAAAAAAAATACATAAAATGTAATAGCATTTAACAGCAAATCGAGTCCTTATTTTTAGAAAGTCATTCTTAACAAAAAACACTGCACAGTCACACAGTCATACACACGCACACACAGAAAACATGCAGGGTTCTCCCCCAGAGAAGTGTGGAAGCGGCATTCACAGGTATCCGAGGGAGTAGTGTTGGCAAGCCAAAGTATGGCACCTTCATACATTGTGTTCCTGATCTTTATATAAAACTAAGAACTCCCCCCCTAATATTTCAGCCTGAAAAAAAAAGTGTTCATTGTGTTAGATATTTTCATATCTGCTGCACTTAAAACTGACAACTGAGATTGTGAAGGGCAAGCTTTGAGATACAAGGGGGAAAAAAAAAAGAAAAAGAAAAAACAACTACTGAATCTGAAAGAGAGGGTTATCACCAGCTACCCCATTCCAGTGAGAACACTGCATGTAGTTAATTAAAGAGTAAAGAGGTGAATAATTAGTGCACTCACCTAAGAATACAGCAACTGTTTTACCTTTTTCTTAAGAGCTGACGAAACTTAAAAATATACATAATAAATAAATCCAAATCTAAACAGATCAATTATCATGATTTTCTGTTTGTGTAATGTATGGTACACGCTGCCTGACTTGAGAAGTGGACACTCTATAACGTAGATAATATTACAGCACAGTGTTTGACATTTTTGGTACAAAGTGTGCTATTTAAGCTTCTAAAAAAAAAAAAAGTCTTCAAAATCCTTAAGCTTTCCATTAGATTACTGTATGTTACTTTAGAACAAGCTGAACTGGACAATTATTACAGTATTAAATATTCAAGTCACTTCATAGGTTAGCGCTGCAAGATTCAACAGTGATGGGTATGAGGATATATAGTCCTAATGCATTACACAGTGCAGCAAAAACACCACTATTTTGGAGGGAACAATTACCTTTATGTCTTATTATGAAGAATGTTTATGAGACCTTATTTTAGATAAATATTTAAAAATTGATAAAAGGATAAATCTCTGTAAATATATAACTTGATGCCTTAGGTACTATTAAAGTTTCCAATTTTACACTTTATCCATAAAGATTTAGTTAGAACATAAGAAAATGCATTTAGAGGTTATTTTATTCTTAGAAATTGGAGTGGGCATTTTTTCCAATCTGCCTTTGCTAATGGACGACTAGATGCCAAGGTATAAAACTATATTCTCTTTCCTCTAAAAATGTCATTAGGAGTAATTCAGATGAATCTTAACGAAATGAGGATGGAGAGAGATTTCAAAATAGTAAACAACGAGATTCCACCTCTTTTCTCCCCATATAACTTTTTTTTTTTTTTTTAAATAGGCAAACTAAAAATCTTTATCCAAATATGTTTATAAATTACGTGAGATTTCCTCCCATTCCCCACTGTTAAACCCAAATCTTCCCAAAGAAGAAACATAGCATATTATCACCATTACAGTAAACTCAATGAAATAACTCAGGAAACATTTAGAGTGTGCACTACTGCAGACTTTTTCTCCCAGTCATAAACAAAGCTATCAAACACTGAGGATGTTGATATTAAAGCTAAGATTCATACAATAAAGAACTGGCCCATGACAAGCAGTTTACAAATGTTTCATCCTTTTCACATTTTGCAGAATTTCAATACCATCCACAACGCTAGTACAATAACTGAAATGCAAGATTGAGCAAGACTTCGCTTGCAAATATCATCTGACATTTCAAGAAAATATTCCTCTTGATTTGTAGGGAACTTCCATAGATGTCAGTGGAAATCTTACATATCAAGAAAAGAAAAATCCCTCTTCCCAAGTTTTTATCATTCACATGTCTTTTTCAAATAGGCAAAAACATTCAGTTACTTAAATATGAAAGCTCGCAATAGTCACCTTCAGCTGAGTCTTAAAAGACATGCCTTTCCTTTTTGTTATAACAAAACTAAACCCCATGTGGCTATGGGTTTCTTCAAATGTATCTAAAAAAGTTAAGCCACAATTACCTGTACCTCATTAATTCATCAAAAGCAAAATATATATGTACCACACAACATATAAAAGTTACATATTAAAAGTGCATATTCAGAATCCATTTGGCCCACGTCTTCAATTTACATTTGGTCATTCTATGCATTCTTTACTTGTCTATGGAACCATAGATGTGGGATACAATTTTTTCCATCTGCAATACTATTATGTCTTCACACTGAACACTTCTCATTTAGTTCTGCATTAAATGTAAACTAGCGATGGACCATAAAGAAACACAAGCAAGAGGTTTATTCTGTGTTTCTCTTCACCGTTTGGACAGCTTTGACACACAAACACACAATAAGCATTACAAACTGTAATGAAAATACACTTCTGGGCCAAACCATTGCATATTTGCCCCCACAATGAAAAATAAATTATGTTCAAAGCAGTATATTGCCATAAATAGTCTGTAGGCATTCTCTGAAGGTAAACAGCCTCTCCCTACACTTAGCACTTGTGTAGGAAACACTATGAACCCCCAGTTCAAGTGCTTTCATTGAGAGGCTAGTTAAAACCTTCCAGTTAGCACAGGACCAAACTATAAGTCTTTTTTTTTTTTTTTTTTTTTTTGAAAATAATGGAAGATCCCTTTCAAAAATTAATCTTCAGTTATCAACTTTACTGCATTATGGAGCTAGTGCAATCCTGCAGAGCCTAGTCAAAAAGACAAGGCACATTAAAAAAATAATTAAAAAAAATAAAATCAAGATACATTAGACTATATGGACTAGAGAGTCATTGAAGATAATTTAAGGCCTTTCAGTGAATTAGAGTAATCAGTCTAATTTAAAGCTGAGGATTAAACCATAAATTATCCATCTGAAAAGCAAACAATAGGCTTTTTCAGCTTCTGTTCTGTGGACACGGATAACAAAAATTCTTGTTATGGTTTGTGAAAACACCTCTGGACATGGAGGAGTAGAGTCAATTGAGTCTCTTTAAAAGTTCATGGAAGATTTCATGACTGTTTTAGCCGTTTGCGTGGAATGCCAAACTGTGGACACTGTGCAGATGCTAGTGCACGAAAGGCCTCCGCTACTAAGTGAGGGTGAGAGTGGATCATGGACTTCCAGCCTGCTGTTTCCATTATGTCTGTTGCTTGGCTGAAAACAGAAGCATTAAGAATAGTCACACAACTTCATAAATCAAATGCACAAGCTGCAGAAGAGCAGGCAAGGCAGAAGGACTGCAGAACAGCAGCTAAGCAATATGAAAGACAAGTTTTTAAATGCCAGTTAACATGATGTCATTGAAAAAAGTGGCAAATCTCGTTTATATTAATATCATCATATGTAGGACATTATGCACTTATTCTTTTCTTCTTGGTACCAACAAAACTCAGCTGCAGAACGGAGTTCAATTCTGGACACTACACAAGACTACCACCTTCGTGGAAAGAGGGGCCTAGAAAACATGACTTCAAGAAAACCAGGAGAGAATGGAGGATACTAAGAGAAAACCAAAGCACAACATGACAATCTGCATCCACGCAGATTTTGTTGTAAAGAACATCATGTTCAATGTGGGGGAGAAGGAAGGATAGCAAGATAAATCAGCTGAATCTGCAGAAAAAAATGTTTTAATATGTATTCTAGAAAGTGATGAAGGCTACGAAGCTCTGGAGGCACTGCAGAACCCTTCCCTGAAGGGCAACAGTTTAAGGAATATCAGTGAAGAATCCTTTGGGGACATTTGCTCTTGTTTCAGTACAAGATCACGACCTACGAGATCATTCAGAATGTCTCAGTAGCTTTGCTGGATGTGAACCATTAAAAATTTAAACTGATATAAAAGCAACAAGAAATTTCAGTTGCGTATCACATCAACACCCAAGAGGTAAAAATGATGCATTTCCTCTCTCTCCCTCTCATGTTATTACACAAAAAGCAAATATAGAACAGCCAAACTTATAAGTTAGCAGTTGATCCCTGAACCATATGACCTCTTAAAAACCTTGCCCAGATTTCTAACAGAAGCTCTTAATCTTATAATACAAGTAAGCAAAGGTAAGAGCGTTGAGAAAGAGCTCCAAAGTTGCAACTCCCTTGTTGCCAGGATTAAGCCAGGTTAAACCAGACCCTCTCAAATTGTGTCAGCTAAAGCACCTACAATAAATCAGAGAAATTTTTATTTCCAATTATCCAAAACAGAAGTCAACTCCAAATTGTTTGAAGAGGAATGCATCAACTAGTCTACATTTTAAGTACTATCATTTTATTATTTTTTTAAAATGGTGTTTTAATATTTTTCTACCACTATCCTTCCTTTTCAAAGCATCCTCATTAATTTGGCCTGTCAAGACCTCAGGGCAGGGTTAGAAATACCTGGCTTATTCTAAAGCATCTGATATAACACAGATTTCAACTTCTCTGGAGATTTCGATGGCAAGCAGCAAATACTCTGCCACCCTTTTCCTACATTTCAGCTGGCTGTCTCCCATTGCATGAGTCACACCAGCTGTTCTTAGCATGTGCTGCAGGCAGCGTGGGCAGTTTTGCCCTCAGTCTAGTCTCAGCCACATATTCTCACCTATTTCTAGCAGCAGCATTAGCACTTAGCCAGGCAGACAGATGAGAGGGACCTGACTGACTAGTTGTGTGGCCACATGAGTGCCAGTGCTGGCACGTGGGTAGCTGCAGGAGCATGTCACCACAGGTGAAGAGAGCAATAGCTCTCCTCTCTTTGGCAATACTGGCAGGCTCAGATTGACCTAAGCAAGTCTTGAAACCACACCTGGGTTGCCACTTGATCAAGCACAAACCTGATTAGCGAAGAGAATATTTTCCTTTATAAAGTCTGCTGCCACCTCCTCACAGCACTGGTATGTCCTCAGGTGGGGAACAAAACTAGCTTCAATTATCTCACACTAGAAGGCAGGTAACTCCTATCGTCTAAAGGCAAAGTCACAATCATAGCTAGGGAAGTATCTGCGGAATTTTACTCCCCTCAGTGTTTTGGGATCAGTAACACTTCTTCAAAGTAACACTTCTTAAAATCTGCAATCTATTTATCAGTGTTTGTAGATAAGGCACTGAGGTGGGGAGACTTACTTGCTATTCCAGTTTTTCCCATCTTTACACCCAAGTTGTCTAAGAACACTGCACCTGTAATGGAGAGAACAGTGCAAATATTAAGACGGTATGCAGAGCACAGACAGCAAACACATTGACAGTCTCACTGATATTACTTGCCTGTTAATAAAGTCTATTGCTTGTGCTTTTAACTGTTCAGCGCTGTGCAAATCTGCGAGGATGAGAATGTCAGCAACATTTTCTACCGAGAGGTTACTACACAGAGCTTCCTCACACATGACCTTCAGCCGTTCCAGTGCATACTGCCAAAAGAAAAAAGCTACACTAATCACTCCTCAAACTTATTCTTTCTACCATTATCTATGGACAGTATTAAAGACAGTTCCAGTCATGAAAACATCCAGTGCTTGTCAAGCTTAGGACCATCGTGCTTCCAAACAGATGATTCAAAATACAATACACTGTATCTAAGAATTCTCAGACAAAATATGCATTACGTTAGACACAAACTGATCAAGTGTGTTACTGGGAGAACTTTTAATGAAGCAAAAATAAAAAATTTTGATGCTTTTACTCCCTCCCCCACCCCTTAGCAAACTGAAGGAATGCTACGGAAAGGCACAGGTACTTTAGTCAAAGTCTCAGCCAGACGGATTGAAACCTCAAAGCAAGGGGCAAAAAGTTATACAATGGAAAGTTTCATGAAGTTCTCTAGGGCAAAATTGTTAATCTGTTTGAAATCAACTTGTTCCAGATTTTCTTTCCCATTTCTGAATATTAGTTTCTCCCATACCTTAGCACAGCTTATTGAAAATGCAAAATAATTACAAACCCATGATATTGTATTCTACATGAATAAACAGTTCTTATTTTTTGAAATATCATACACTGAACAGGCTTTACTCAGTTGTATATATTTCTACAGAGATCTTAGCACCCATCAGAAATTTTTTTTCAGGAGGTTTGTCTGAAAAGAGTTCTAGAAGCATAAATGGCTTAAATTTGTTATATAATATATATTCCTATATTCAAGCTGTTATTCATACATTTGTATTAGCAACAATTCCACATAACAAAAACCCCACTGAAAAAAAAGTTCTTGTGCTAACAGGTATGTTTCTATACCCTTACATTTTGACTACTTTGTTATTATACCCTCTCAAGATATTTATGTACTTTAAGTGGAACTATCAATTAAATCTGTACGTACCAGGTAATACAATGTAATTCCTTTGGTAATATGCATTATATTCCTTTTCAGATAATTATTTCACATTCAGAAGTAATAGCAGAGAGTTTCTAGAAATCTAATTATTACAGGAAGCTATAGGGATCTCCCAGCTCACCATTTATTCCTTGCTACTTGCAGATATATACTTCAGATAATATATCTCATTTTACTCTATATTTATCAAATACGCCCTAAAAAAAGCCAGCATAAATAACACCATATCTCCTTCCCACTTGAATGTGTTGAAAATTTTCAAAATACAATCAGTTTTGGAAGATTAATGCTTCAATTAAATATGAAAAGAACAAGTGGTAAGTCACCAAAGACAGGATAGTGGCAATTCAGGAGATTTAAAAGAAAAAGCCATTAAATCCTGCCAGCTTCCTACCCCCAATAAGGAGCACACACTTAACCATTTCTTGAAATAAGCTACTGAAATGATTTACATCATCGTGATAGGAATCATCTTATGATTAGAATAGACAGTTTCTCCACTTAGATTTGAAGGGCGTAGTTGCTCAGCAAGCTTTTCAAGCTGTATTACTGGTAATCAATTTCAAAAAAAAAGAGGGTATTAAATATAATAGTAGTAATGTTGTGGTCTAAAAGATTGATAGAAAGCTTTCTAAGCCTTTTGCCACTAAAAAGGTCTATCCTTCCCCATCATTCTGCAATTCAGATGCGTCCTCAAACACCAGTCTTGGATTTTTTTTTATTTTTTTTTATTTTTTTTTAAGAAGAACATTCTACAAACAAACAGCAATTTTGAGAACTTAGGAGTTAATTACTCACTTTATCTGCAGCTGCCAACAAATTGTCAGCCATTTTTTCAAGGTTTGGTGCTTTTCCTGTGTAAATGAATCTCATCATTTCTTTAAAGACTTCAGGGTCAACGTCATTTATTTCTACACGATTCTGGTAAAGAATAACCACAAAAAACGTAATTTAGCAATAAAGAGAAAACATCAAATACCACCTGTGTGCATACTACTTTTCATTTTCCACCCATGTGAGATCATCCTTACGAATTTAAGCTAACATTCAACAATATTAAGCAGAAAGTAATCAAACTTAGTGAGTCAAAGTCAGGTAGTAATTAGCTGGAAAAAAGGCTGAGGCAACAAGAACTAACCTACACGTTTTCTTCTAGCAATGTCTGGCTCTGTGTGGAATCTATGGCACAGGCAGTAAATATACACACACCCCCCATATCTATCTACGCATCAAGGCGGAGTTTCAGGAATATTTAAAAATCCTGCTGAGATTCCAAGCTGACTGTGGTGTGTTTGAAATTTTGGAAGTCAGAGCACTAGATAGAACAAAGTGAGGCATTTTGGGCTCAATTTACACTGAGTCAACACAGACTATGTTTTATCCTTGAACTCCACAAAGCAAAGAAATATATTCCAATGATATCATGTAGCTGCAGGCCTTCCTAACAAAACTCTAGTCTTGCATATTTGCCTCCATGTCCTAACAGTGTCCTTATAGGCAAGTAAGGCAGCAGGCAACAATGTCAAAGACGATGCAGAAGTGAGCATCACATACAGAAAACGTCATCACAGCCCATCCAGCACACAGACATCCACGTACTACTTCCCCAGTCACTGAACCAGGCACAGGAGCGCAGTGTTTAGGACAAGGGAGATTTATGGCCACCATGAAGGCCACCAGCATGGCACCTTTCTGAAGGTGCTGTGACCTTTACCTGAGCAGGTGAGGCTGCTGAGGAACAATGGACATGTCTGGGTTTCTTTAATTCCAGAAATCCCAAGTTAGTGTCTCTAATATCCTGTTTCTGCCGGGGAATGCTTTCAGATGAAGGGCGAGCAGAGAGGAAAAATTCCACCTCTGAAAACAAGTCAGGTGCATCGCAGCCACACACTCATTTGATGAATTAATTCACACAAGTGGCATCACTGAAACCTGCAAGACTCCAAGCAATGAGTATCTATCACAGTCCTTTGAGCTGACCAGTCCCTTTGGTTTCACTCACAGTGAGGGATTCTGCCTATAACCCATTTCAGATGTTATTTTTCCATGAAAGACATGAACAGTTCTGTAGGGGATATCAAGCGTGTAGAAGGAGAAGCAGCTCTCTAGGCTGATTAAATAACTATCCATCCAGAGCATTTCTACAGGTCAAGTGTTTGCAGAAACTGTGAATGAAAAGGAGTACTTGAGAACCTGAGTTACAAAGAGCAAACTACTTCTGAATTGTGTCCTAGCTACCTTTTTTAAAAAACAAAACAAAAAAAAACAAAAAAAAAAACCCATAAGTATAGCAACATCTAAGTAGAATTACTTGGCTTACACAGGGGGTGTAACTAAAGTAAAGAGGGATAGATGGAGCATGTTAGCATAACTGATCTAGAGCAGAAAGAACTTCCTGCAATAACAGGCTCTCACAAATCCTCCAGATTTTTTCCCAGTCAGCCCTTTCAGGATGAGTAAATTCCCAAACAACTCACTGGAAAAGACTTCAGGAAGGAGTAACTCCACTCATTCCCCATGAGACAGTATTCACCTTTATCAGTTTACAACACACCGGCTTTCTGCAACTCTTCTCCCTTCTCACACAGTGTGAATATTTACATGTTAAGTTTTCAGTAAGACTTACCTTTTTGCTTTCCTCCATTTCATGCTCAAACATTGCATTAAAAACTGGGGAACGTGCTGTAGCAAGAGAAGTAAATATTAAATATAATCACATTTCAAACTTTTAGCAGTTTTAATAACAAAAAAATAGCAATACAAAAGTAGAAAGTACCTGCAAGGACAGATTTATGAGCTTTGAATTCTTGTCCTCCTACATAAAAACTGCAATCTGTAAATCTTGTTGTTTCCCAGAGATTCCCTAAATCTTCTGCTAGTCGACATTCAGGTACCTTCAAAGTGTTTGTATTAGACTGTCCTGATATATTTACTGAGTCTTGGACCACGCTTACCTAACAGAAAATCACAGCAAGACAACTCCTTCATAACTGAATGCCAAAAAATAATCAAATTACAGCACCTATGGCTAGAAGTTCAACATTTCCTAAGCAAAGCAAAAACACGGATGTTTCTGGCATTAGCCTAGAAGCCTAAACAAGTGATTTGAAAAAACAAACAAACAAACATAATTAAATTCTGTATTTTTAGAAGGCAAGAGAAAATCCTTTAAGAATCTGAGCAAATAACATTTTACTTAGAGTCTAATGTTTTATATTTATCCAACACAAAGACAAGAGCACAGTACCACATGCCACATGATACAAAAGGCCAAAGTAAGTAAAATCAAGGATATAGTTCTTGATACCAACAGGATTCTTAAATAAAAGTTAATGCTATTTCACAGACAAACAGTTCAACACTTTCACACGTTAAGTAAAACATATGGAATAGAATTCTAAGCAGACCATCAGAAACATATAAGAACACAGAAGAAAGTTTCATCAGAGGTGATCTACATTTCAGACAGTATGTTATTCCTAACTTTAGTGCAAGGTCTCATTTAGATGCTATTATGACAATGCAAACTAAATGTAAGCAGCGTTGCTCTTTCATCCTTCCGTTTTACTTTGTCCAAATAAAGCAGAGATCACAAGCGATTGCTTCCCAACTAGGATAAAAACCCATCTTTAAGAAATGCAAGCCATTGGAGTATAAAACATAATAGGTAGGTTACTTTAATAAGGAAATGCAAATTCACGAGAAGTAATTTTACAAAAACTTGTACACTGTGAACGCTGTGCATCTGAAGTGAATATACTGCATTAATCCCCATGTTGAATTCTTCGATATAACAAGAATAAGTGAACAGGAGAGTAGCATGCTTACTTGCTTTTTTTAGATAACTGTACACATCCTTTTAATTAGTCTGTTGGGGAAACAGAATAGCTCAGCAGGTTTTATTTTTGTTGTCCGAGAGCACAAGGCTGAGAATAAAAGCTTCCTAGAGAAGAACTATAAGATCCTGATTACTGCACCTCCCAAATACAGAAATCAGGATTATATATTAGGAGAAAATACCAAAACTGTTGAGACAGTCTCCTGTTGGATTTCCAGAGCCACAGAACATGGCCTAAAGCAAAAATAGCAGGGCTACACTTCACCACAAGCAAGAACAGTGCAAGCCAAACGCCAGATCAGAAGAGGAGGATGATCCAACTAAGACAACAGCTTGGGGATTTAAATCACTGACTAATTCCGTGTTTCATCCCGTAACACTTTGTGATTACGAGAATTCCCCCATACTCTCTCACGTTTTGAAAGAAAAAAAATATATACATATAAATAACAACAAAAAGACGTATCCCAAAGCATAACTCAAAAGTTATTTTCCCCCACATTGAGGCTATACATTTATTACACTGGAAGATCTATGGACCTGAGCACTCAACTGCACAGTTTTCTCCTAAGCAAAGTGATTTCAGGGAGCACATACAAACCAACCTTCGGCTCAGCCAAGCCAGCACTCCTGTCAATGGAGAGAGTTCTGCTTCTCCAGGCACCTCAGGTAAAGTCAAGCTCCCGCTCCAACTTGTCTATACACAATCGTCTTTCTTCGTTATCTAGGCACTGTCTATAGTTAAGTAACTTACATACCCTTCATATTTACTTAGCTGATTGTGAGTGTTCCAAGCTTCTACTATTTTAGAGAAATTTCTAATAGACATTGATGCCTGCAAAACCCAGAAGTTTGCTTTGAGCCATGCTTTTAAGATGCAAGCTGAGCAATTCACACCCCCTACAGCTGAGTATTGTCTTACCTAGCTGCCTAGGTGATGATAACTTTTAAAGATGCTAGCTACAAACACTTACAAGGATCTAATATTTCATATCTCACTTGTCCAGATGGGATGATTTAAAAAAAAAAAAGAAAAAATCAATTTCATTCATCTTTTTAAATTCAATGAATCACTTATTTAAAACAGGCTGAAATCCAATAAAGTTAATCCCATGGAGCTACTGAAAACTCTCCTTACGCTGACAATTATAAAGCAGTCACTTTTTTCAACACTTAATACCAAATCCTTATTTTGGGCACCTCAGAGTATTGCTCATAAAACCACTCAAGAATGTGGCAGAGGTTAAAACCTAATAGCAAAGCACTTAGCTTAAAAAAAGAGCAGCAATCTAGCCAGGACTCCCAGGTGCTCTGCAAGGTCTGATTTATCTGACTTCTTAGGAAGCTGTCCTGGACATGGCTTTGCACTGCAATAATACTTTAGGTGAACAAAACCTGTTTACCTCATTTACCCTCCTGCATAAAGGTTTATAAGGATGTACAAGCTATGACTTTAATATAATAACACATACCACTTCCTTGGGTTTGAGTCTGTGGTATTATAACAGCAAAAGATACTGTAAGCAATACTGTAGACTACTAACTCAACACAAGTTGAAAAGAAAAGCCCCTCCAAAAAATTACAATTCTATTAGCAAATGGAAATATTTGGAAGATGTCGGTAATTTAAAGTTACGTGCAAAGCAACTTGGGACTAGGGATCAGTTTGCTTAATAAATATTTTAAAAAGCTGCACTTAATCCGTAGGTCACTTGTTAGTGGCCACCCTTGACTTCGCAAAGCATTTAATCTAACTCTTCAATTTCCAATCCAAGGTCACATCCAACTGATCTTACGTACATTCTGCAATACAGAAGCATCTTTGCATGTACTGCCAAAGAAGAACAAATATCCTTCTGCAGCTCAAGAAGCCAGAAGGAGACCCACCAGCACAGCTTACCAGCTTTGACTTTTCCTAAACACCTGCTATATATACTAACATTTTTTTTCAAGAAATATTTATGGCAGTTTTTAAAGTTGTAAGTCACTTTTCAAACTAGCATATAAGTAATAAGACAATCACAGAAATCGGTGCTCAGAGACAAATTTCAGAAGGATGAAACAAATTCTTCCAAACAAAATCTGTTATGACAGCATAATAGCCAGACGAGCAGATCAGAATAAAGGATTTTTTTAAAAAAACTATTTGGATAGATAATCCTTTTGTTTTAGTTTGAACTAAGTTAGAAGTTATTTTAACATGCACAACTAAATGCTGTATCTCCTTCAACATTTATAGTCAGGGCAGCTCAAACTTTACATAAGCCACTCACATTTAAAATATCACGAAATTATTTAGAGAAACAGCTTTGTTCAAAGATTGGCACTGGAATTTCAAGAATATTTCTCTGTAGAAAAGTCCGTATATGTTCAAACTGGTACACACTATCTTTAAAGCTATAAAAAGCAACACATTTCCAAAACCGAACAGTATTTCAAAGGGTATTTACATCAATCTATTCAAAAAGGGATAAATCCAAAAAGTAAAATACTCATGAGCATCTTTGTGGAACCATAACACACTTGTTGAACCTCTTTTTATCACCCAAATAATTGCATTCATAACAACTTTGTCACGCAGCTATCGGAATTTGCCTGAGTGGAAATAAAAGCACTATACATTTGCACCTTCTAGTCTCAGAAGCCACATTTCAATTATTCTTCCTACACAGCATAATGACATATAATTAAGTTGTAATCTTGCCAAGACAATTTTACATATTTCCTGTAAATACAGAGATCAAAGGAAACTTCTTAGCAGTTAAAGCATCTATCATCCTTGTAAGCCACTAATCACTCCGTGGCAGCAGTCAAAACCTGCCGATGTATATTTAACATACACTGTATTTATATTGCATTTTCCTCTGGTTTCAGTTTTTAACTTATTGTACGTGCTTTACTGAAATTTAATGACAATTCATGCTGCCAACAAAACACATTAAAGCAACCCTTAATACTCTATGAAGTGAAATTTATTGAACAGTTCTCAATATTAGTTCTCAGCATTAACCAGTCCTTCTATAGAAAAACTTGCATTTGTTCAGAAAACAAACCGTGATAATTAATATAGAAAAAGGGAGGTCTCAAATATAATGCCATTAAAGGAACATTTTACAAGTTTGCTTCAAAATACACTTATAAAAATGGGTTTAGAAGTAAAAATCACAATATTACTGAATTACAAAATTAAGAAAAGCACACAAATTAAAAACTATTTAATTTATCTGAAAACTTGTTTAAAGCCCTAAGTTACATTGCAGTAACATTGATTCTTCCCGAAAAATTTTTAACAATACAAACCAACATGTAAACAACTTCCTTTCGCTTATGCACTGAAGAATCCTATGTTTCCAAGTGCAACTTCTCTAAATAAAAGCAACCTCAGTAAAACATTATTTGTATAGACAGCATGTATGATACCTTTGGCTTAAATAACTTTACAAACGATTCTAACGTAACCCTAACTGATACATGGAGAAACCCAACAGTTTACAAGTGATAAATTCCTACTTGTTTTGCACTTCCATGCACACGTATCAAAAAAGGAAATGAAGTATAACGCAGACAACAAGTAAATTTGTACTTTTCTATATTTATGGCTTACAAAAAACATAACTTTTATCATACTTTAGTGTTTTTGATAACATAAACATCTATATTAGACCAAATAATACTTTATTTAAAAAACTTACCACTTAAAAATCTCATACTCACCTCACAAAATAACGTAAGCTTGTCATCTGGTAATAGACCATTAGTTTCATCTAGTAAAAAATCTCTTCGGATAAATTTTTTAAAACCCCAGTCTTTGCCTTGCACAAATCTATATGCTCTTTGGCTTTCTGATAAAAAGGGGGAAAAAAAAAAAAAAAAAGGTTATATACAAAGGAAGTTAAATACAAAAAAAATAGAAATAACATCTAAAGAATATGTACTAAGAATGCCTAAGTGTTAATTCACTAATAAATCAACTGAGCATATTCAGATAGCATTTTCCATTTTTAGAAAACCCATCACCAATCACCTACTATTTTTATGTCATAAGAGTGTCATTTTATACAAGACTCAGTAGATCCTAATAGAGCACAATTTTCAATTCAGCCACCTCATCTCTTTAGATGTTATCTTAAGGCATTATCCAGAAAGAGAAAAATATGTCAATAAGCTTTTTAAAATACCGAAGTGTAAACACAGAAACTGCACACAGGAAACTACCATTACAGGAAATTTCTCATCACAAACACTTTCTGAGATTTGTGCAATTACAGTACTCTGCTTTGACTCCTACCTTAAAAGGAAAGCCCTGTTTCACTGGCTGAAATCAGTAACAGGTACAAAAAAATTAGAAAGATAAAATAGAAATAAATTATTTCAATTAACTTAAACTATTTCTCTGGCTGTAAATATGCTTTCTTTTGTTCCTAGTCCTTTCCTGCAATACTTTCTATACCTATTGGATTTGCTCTGACCACACAACTATTTTCCCAGTTCTAAAGTTCATAGCCCTAAAAAGGAGTCCCAAGGTCATGCTGAGAACACGGGCTCAAGGCAGCTCCCTTTAGAGAGCTGACAGGATGAACTCAATAACCAGTCACTCCTCAAGCTCTGTTCAGAGCAGTTACACATTAAAAATTATGTCAGCTGAACATTATTTTACATGGCACGTCCACTACACTTTGGTCGCTAGGTCCATAAGCTGAATCACAACAAAGAGCATTGCATATTTTTATTTTGATCAAATACATGGGAAATAGCCTATTTGGAGACAATTTTGTAATCACACATAGAATAAACCACATATGACACAATTATACTTAAGAAAACTGTCTAAAAGGGAACAAACACGAATACTTAAGTAATACCAGAGCCCCACAAAAATTAACAGCCCTCCAAGACGGGCTTTTCTTCCAATTTCAAAAATGCAGGTCAAGGAATATATCATGATTTTGTTTTATGGGCAAGACAGCAATTGAAAATTTTAAGTCAGAAGTTTATTATGAAGCAAAATATTTTTCATGGCAGAATTGGTTTGAAAAGCATTTCTCGTAAAAGTTCTACAAGTAACAGCAAAGTCCAATTTCTCTCCTCTACGGTTAACCTGGTGGCATCACAGATAGAGTCTCAACTATGTAACATATTGTGCTATACAAAATGAATAGTTTTCAATTCCAGCACTGGAGGAGTGAAATTCAACACAGCTTTCCCCCAGAAATAGAAGTAAAATATCTCCTTCTAGCTTGGATTACATTGTATGAATACAATGACAAACAAGACAGGAACTGAAAACTTGGGAGGTCTTTCTATCCCTGCCACCTTATCACATCTTACACTAGCACAACTAGCAATCAAACCAATCCCAGCCTCAGAACAAACAAGCTACCAAAGCAGAGCACAGAAGCAGAGGAATTCTCAGGAAAGAAAAATAACAGCAGCTATTTTTGGAGATTCTGGGTGGCCTTTTTTTGTTTGTTTTGGGGGAGACACACCTTATGGTATTTAGACTTACACTCCATTTTATGGATTTTCTTTAAAGACCACAGGAGGGCTGGGGTATACAAGGAGGAGATAGCATAGAAAGCTCATAGAAAGCTCATCTTGAATCAAAATATTGAGACTCAACATGAAGAGAGAGAAAACAAAATATGCAGACTGAAAATCAGAGTTGCTCCAGGAAACAAACAAAGCCCCCAACCCCACAAGACTTTAGGCACAGGTAGGAGAACTACAGATTTCCCAGAAGACTCAATTTTTAACAGATCTTGCAAATCCTGCCAAATCTCCTAAGTCCAAAAAAGAGGAGGAAAGAAACATAAACAGATTCTTCATGCACAGAACTAACAGCACAAACTCAACACAGACCAGCATTAAACTGCTGAGGTAAAACAAGATTCTCAGATGAAATTGGAGATGCCAGAATTCAGCATTGCATTTTACAACCAGACTATAAACTGTTTCTGTGTTTAACTGATCCTTAATGCCCTACAGAATCTACTTGTGTTTTTCTAATTTCATGTAGTGATGTGATCATGCTTTAGGAAATAGGCATCTTTTAAAGTATTATTCACAAATACATAAAGGGCTGAAAGGTGACTGGAGATTTATGTTTATTTTTAAGGCTCATAAAGGGAAGGTATACTCACTCAAGTAAGGTTTTAATAAAAGTAAAAAGCTAACTTACTTGCCTGAGACTTTTTGATATCCCACATTTGCCTGAACAGCATCCTGCATAAGAAGTTACTCTACCCACACATATATGTTTGGAAAAATCATATGACTATTAGTATATTGCATCTGAATGATTAGAATTAGTACTTACATAGTCTGTTTTGCTTCGAGAGGCCTCAAAATATTTAGTATTAAAATAATTCCAGCTGTGAATCATACATTTTCTTGGGAATTTCAGTTTTCCCAGAAAATAGTTTTAATCAAAGCTGTGCTTATAAAGTTTGAAAATAAGGGCCTTGCCTTTTCCAAATCAGAGGGACAACAAAATTGAATGACCATTTATTTCGAAGTTTTCTAATTCCTTGATATGGTTTATGTTTTTAAACTGATTGCAGTGCAAATCAGACTAAATAGACCAAAACATTTTAAATGAGTGTCTACATAAAACATGCACGTTTAACCTGATTAACTATGGAAATCAAACACTTTTAACCACAAATACAACCCTACTAATGGAAAGCAAGAATAATCTGCTAGAAAAGCCACGCATCAAGAATCCGAAGGGATGGCAGTTAGTAATGCTTCCTAATTTATGCTGTTTCAGATAGAATTGACACAGGTCACTGATCAGAGGCATGGGAAACATTAATAAGTTTTTTTTTTTTTTTTTTTAATTAAGCTTCTATAAGGACCTTTAAAACAGATGCTTTAAAGCTTGCCTCAGTGCTGGATTTTGTTCTCATGTGAATGAAATTTCAACATTACTTTTCTTACAAAGCTGCAGGCACTAAACCATGCTCAAGTTTCCCTTACCCATTGCTTTTGTTTCTTCTCTTTTAGCATTCAGCAGGGAAAATTTGAATTTTGCTCTGACTTCACTTTTTGGACAACTGACTAAAAGCAAATATAATGATAGGTAGTCTTTGCTTTCATCGTCTAATCCCTTTGGGTTCACTCTCAGACACCTGAAAGAAACCAAGAAATCACATGTTTAAAAATTGCACACAGAATAAATTTTGAAATATTTTTATAAGATAGGATGACACAAGTTACCAAAATGAATGTTCTATGACTGTTGAAACTATAATACTTCAAACACTCACTATAATAAAGCTTCAAGAAATAGCCTTGTATTTTAAAATTTATTCACGATGTCAGTAAACATTCTCCATAAGAAGGAGAGGGTTTTTAAAAAAAAAAAAAAAAAAAAAAAACCAAAATAGAGATCTTACCACTTCATTTTGTCATTTGGCCCTGATGAAAAGGTAGAACTCTTTAAAACTTCACCCATTTCTTCTCGGCAAAAACTGAAGTTATTAATGGTCCACATGTAAGAAAACTTTACTACTTTAACCTAAATGAGAGATGCAGATAACTTCAGTAAAATTCAACGTACTTGTCAAGCATTACCTATAAGAACTGTCAGCCCAACTAAGTGTGACAGAAAAATCTTTTCATTACTATGACAAGCAAGAAAAGGCACTAAAATTTGTGCAAGTTACCTGTGTGTAACACCAGCTTTCAGCCACAGGTCCACTGGACATCTCTCCAGGAGGAGGTGGGGTGGGGACCCTGGACATTGCCACTTATTGCAGGTTTAGAGTATCAAGAGAGCAATTCAAACTTCAGTAATTTTCCTAAAAAGAGCAATTCATTTCTCTTGTCATTCTCTTTAAGCACGGAGGAAAAAAAAAGAAAAACAAACAAACAAAAAACCCACACCTTATAGCATGATACCCAGATTTCTCTTTACCAAACCATTCCTGGGAATACTCAAGTTGAAAGGAGGCTTGTTTAGACAAGCTAGGTGTCAGAGTCATTAATAACCATGTCTTCTCAAACCACAGGCTGAACCCTCATGCAATACTTCATTAAAGCAAATGCCTACACATCATTCAGTAACACCAGTAACACTAACAGCATTAGTTGAACACTTCCTTTGTCTCTTATTACTTTGAACACTCTTGGCATGCTATAACTTTTTCAAGATCTTTTTGTTTGTTATTGAGGGTGCCTAGGACCTTCTGAGACTTAGATGTTAGTAACAGCGCATTAGTAGTCCATGGAGATGTAATTCAGTTCTGAAACATCACCTAGCCTTCTGGGAGTTGAAGTTCAAATAATTCTGGGATTTCTGAAGGAAAGATAAGAAATTAAACTTTATAGTAATTAGTACTTCATACATTTTTCACAGTTGCATTGTATTTTTTTCCTCTCTCAATACATAAAGTTTCCTGAAACATATCTTGTTCTCACTAAAACAAGATCAGAAGACCACGACCTTGCTCAAATACGGGAGTCCTTCAACGTATAGGTATTTTTGTTTGTGATAAAAAGAACATTAATTGTACTACTGAAAGCAATTTGATTGCAGTAATCACACTGGGACTTTTCCTTTAGGGATAGGCAGTACTTACAAGCAAGGTTTTATGTAAACATTGCTGAGAACACACTGCAAGACTAAAGGCAGCTCAAACTTGAACAAGTTTTTTCCTACTGAAAGACAAATTCTGAGAATCACTGTGATCCTCAGTGGATGCTTTTCTATCTGCCTTTCTGATACCGTTTTCTCATTCATCTGGAATACAAACTAGTCCTCACATGTAAATGACAGATGACATAGCAATCACTGAATCATGAACGTATAGAACCTTAAAAAAAAAAAAGACTACTTCTAGGCTTTTATATCAGATGAGGAAGCAGATGCTATCCAGTCAAGTCTCTGCTAACAGATCTCCAACGACAAGATTGGAGACAGATTAAACAAACGCACTGAATGGGTCTCCTGTAAGATCCTGATCACTGACACATTCGATACATCAGAAATACATTTCAGTTATCTCCCATAAGACACGGGCTTTTCTTTCCGAATACAACTTATGCCTCTGTATAGTAATCCGCAATAATTAACATTTTTAATAGATGATAACAGGTAACAGTCATAATAAATTTAACATAAAGGAACTTACCCTAAGATTTATTTTTTTTTTTTAATAATTCCATGTACTGCAAAAGCTCTATTACTTTATTTCAAGTCACAGTACAAAACCACCAGAAGTAAAAATCCAAGGAAGGATAAGTGTGAACATCCCTCTTTCATACAAGAAGTATTCGTCCTTAGGTTAACATGATTTTTAGAAGCTAATCACGTTCAGTGGTAACAGCTGAAACTATAACTATAAACTATAACTATAAGATAGATTTTCTACAGAACCATTACCCAGAAACAGCCTAGCTCACCTTTAATGAATCTGTCTACTTTTCGGTAATTCCAAAAAAAGTGCTATATTTCATCCTGTCACTCCTCGAGATGCATAGGATCGCCTCATTTCTAAGTTGTTCCTTCCCCAATTCTCTCAGTCCCGAGATCAGCAAACTCCTAGAAGCCACCTGGCGATCCCAAAGGAGCTGCAGACCTGAGTGACTCCAGACTGAAGGAGGCTGAAATTAACAGCTCTCTGGAATCATCTTTAGGAAGTGTCCAGTAACCTCATGCCAGCTGTGGACAGTTACCTGCCTTCTCCTGTCTCACAACTAAATTAACACAAAATGACAATTTATGTCTAAGCAAAGGTGGTCAACTGCCACTTATTTTATGGTCAGTAATGACTCAGTTGCTTTGTGCCTGCACCCGTTCCACCTACAGCTTACCCACAGGTATTGGCACTTCAGAGCGCTTTGATCTGTCATGGGACTTTTATTATTTTTTCGAGTATCTGACATAAGCCACAAATGCAAGTACACTTTTCAAATCACTCTCAATAGCTTCAGCTTTTTATAAAGTTTCTCATTAGAAGCAGGCAATTGATTTTCCTGACCTTTGATAATCTTTGAGAAACAGATCTGTAGCTCAGTTCTCTGGCATGGATTTACTAAACCAGTCAGATTTTTTAGGTTGAAAAAACTGGGAGAAAGCAAGAATTTTGAATGGTTTGATATCACATCAGGAGGCTAAGCTGAAGAACACTTATTTTTATGCATCCAGGCACATGGAAAAGAAAGAAACCAACAAATAAAATGAAAAGTGGATTTGGGACAAACAGAATGTAAGACACTAAGATATGGCAAGAGACTGTCAGAGAAAAGTGGAGAAACAATTTAGAAATATCATTTACCTTCCCCTTACTTTATTTAGTTGGCTTAATGAGGATTTGATAATGCAGATGGTTACCAGGGCAAAGTGGAACATGCAAGGAAAAATTAAAGTGCAGGTGAGAAGTGAGCGCATGCGGGTGCTCATCCTTTGCTCTACATACTGTGCTTTGGGGAAAAGACAAAATACTACTTGGAAGAATCTGCTTATGAATCATTGATCAGCCACTCTCCTCAGCTCAGATACAAAGGTTTTCAAGTACCAATGCCTCACTGCAGCCTGGCAGATCAAATGCTTGGAAACAGCTGGAGCTGCAGCTCACAGAGCCAGTTAGCAAAGGGCTGGATGGAATTAAATCAATAAAGTGCAGGGAGAGAGACCTGTTATCCGAAGGATGGAACAACTTACCCCAAGAGGGACAGCGTTCATGCTAATACCTGCACTTACTCCCCTGCACGCCGTCAGGAACCAAGCGCCGGAGCAGTGAGGACATTATCACGTGCTACCTCCAAGAGCCTTCAGACTCCTGCCTCTGCGGACCTGGCTTAACAAACCAGTCCTTTGGGCCAGCTGCCCAGGTAAAAGTCTTCTCCAGATAGAAGTACAAAGTCTCTGACCATCAGAGGAAACTTGCGTTTACATCCATGGGGAACGCTAAGGCAAGATTTAATGGACAGGGACAAAAGAAGCCCCTGGCTTTATAAAAATGGAAGGCAGTGGAGTGGTTTGAGGAAGAGCATGTCATGTAGCTCCTCAGATGCTGCTGAGGCTTCCACATCTGGGCTGCCAAATTAACAAGGCAGAGAGGTAGACAAAGGACTCGCTCTTGAAACTGTCACCAGGATTTGGACATTAAATTTGTGCCTAAAAAGAGCAGCTGGAAATTACAGACCTAAGAAAGGGCAAGTAGTAGTGGTAGTTAGTAACAACACCTGCCTTGGATTTCAGGTGTTAGGATATCGCTAACCCAGCTGTACATGTTTACAGTTGGTGTGGGGTGTTTTGGTTTTCAGTTCATTTTAAGTAAATTGATATACTATACCAAATGCCACAAAGCTGTAAGTGATGATTTTATCTCCTTTCTGAGTATTTGTTATCTTTAACCTACTTCAAAGGAGTGAAGAACAACTAAGGCTTGAAAACATTTTACATTTTCTCTAATTAAACTACTACCAGTGCATATAAGTTTTTATTAGGGTTTATTTATTTTTAATTTCCCAGGAAGACAAATTGTACTGAATTGCTTTAAAGATCATAGTCTATCAGTTCTTTGGTGAGTCACAGCACAACTATGGAGCTAAGGACAGGGGAAACAAGTGAACTGAATGAAAATAGCAGGTCTGATGAGAGGTGTTTTAAAAGTTTTTGCTACAACACTGCTGTTGAGTCACATAGCTCTAAGCAACACCAGTTTATAAAGACAAAAGGGTTTGGCCCAACAGACAGATATCTCAGGGTTAAAATCAAAGACGGTTGTGTCCCTTTATCCAGAATTGCTATAATATAGAGGTATGTACATATCTATAACATACGTGTATACAGATCGTGTGTATATATGCACACACTATGCACACAGAGAGCTGCTCAGCTGGGTCACCCCAGCAATAGTGCCCATACCCAGGCCGGCACCGCACTGCCCATCACCTCCGTAGCTCTGCAGGAAGGGCAGCTGGAGAGCAGGAGCAGCATAGCCACGCGGAGCCCTGCAGCCCCCGTGACAGGAGCTCTGCATGCCAGCACGGGCACGGGGCTCGCGGCAGGGAGCTGCAGCTGAGGCACCGGGGCCACAGGAGCATCCCCAAGGTGGTTCTGACAGACCTCCTGCAAGGCAAAACTGAGCAACTGCAAAAGGCACAACTTCTTGGAAAGGAGGCATTAAAGCTGTAACTGCCAACGTTGCAGCCAGCAGCTCAGAATTAGCTAGGTATAGCCTACCTCACTGTGGGCTAGGACTGGATAGTCAACTTGGGAAAAAAAATAAAACTGTAAAAAAATCTAAAAAAAAAAAAAAATTGAAAAGTTAACTTTTTCCTCTGGATTTTCTTACTTACCTTTAAATTCAGTTTTACTTTTCAAAGGCTTATCTCAGCTGAAGGAAAACCCAGTGCCTATCAGACCACTAACTGTCTAGTTTACAACAGCCAAGTTATTAATAATAGTAATAAAAACAGACCCCTCAGCATTAGCCTTGCATTATTGTTCTCCAACACAGGAATGGAGAGAGCTCTTTATTAGATAATCTAAGACATTCCCTGGAGGAGTCATCCAGTCCATTTCCCTGGAGATGTAATGCAAGATTATTTCTTACAGAATGTTCCAATTTCATTGCCCAGTCTAGTTTTATGGAACCCAGAAGATGGGTATTTCCCACCACTGTTCCTCTTGGGAAACTTCTCTATTCTAATAATCTATTGCTGTTGGATTTTTTTTCTTGGTATACAGCCAAAACGATCATATGTCCTGCTTAGCTTCACTCCATTACTCTTGCTCAAACAAACCATTGGCATATGAAACTTAAAGGAAGAAATATATTCTTCAGATACTTCAAGTTACTCACAACCAGGAGTTCATCAAATTTGAAATGCTAACCTTGACTTTTTTTTTTTTTCTTTTGGGGGGGGGGGGGGAATAAAACAGAACTTAACCTCCTGTCTCTTAATGTGCATATTTAAAAAAATAAAAACTCTAACAACATGTGCCCTTTTCTGTCAGATTTACAGTCAACTGGATTCTAGGTAGGGTTTTATTTTGTTTCATAGGATTAGTGAAAAGCAGGGACCAAGGTGAATAGGTGTTTCAAGTTTGCTACAAACAAGTTACACAGCACAACACTAGCCCTTGCCAACTTCCTTTTCCAAGTAGTCACTGTTAACCTGGAATAGTCACACTTAAATGGTAACAACTAAGTTTCAGCAGTCAAACACTTATACCCACAGGTGTTACCAGATTTTTGGGTGTGTGGTGCGCGAGAAGATCATTAATTTCTTTGTTACCTATCAGAGAAAACAGAAGGCAAGCTTGCACACAGCTGCGCTTCCACAAAAAGTTTTATAAGAGCTACAGTTTACCTAAAAATCTATTCCATGCCTCTTACCAAAACAGCCACAAAGAAAGTCACTGTGTAAAATACAGCTGGTATTTTGTATGCTGGGAAACTGAGGAAAAAAATGAACGTGAAACTTTTCAGTGACAAGTCAGTTGTGTCAGGTACTCAAACTACACTTGATGCCAGCACCACCAGTCAAACACTCTTAAAAATGAATTAATTACCAAGGGCTGGATATTAAAGTCCATCCACACCATCTGACTAGGGAACATCCCAAGAGCTGCACATTTACTTGCCGTAGACAAATATGAAGTAGGAAGCTTTGAAAGCCACAGCAATACAAATAACTGATGGAAGCCATCAGGACACACAGAACTTAGTGTCTTACTCTCAGACTGTGTCACATACAAAGGGCTAAGAAATGGGGAAAAAAAAAAAAAAACCTAGAAGTTCTTAACTTAGAGACCCATTTCTGAAGTTCAAAGATTATGTAGAGCATTTACTTCCATTTTAAAAACATGCAGCTATTATTTGCTTCGTTTATACTTTTGGATTTAATAATTCAAAAATGATTTCTTTAAGGCCCATTTTCCACCAGAAAAAAATACAAATGTTTGCAGGTTCCTGCTACTTTTCCTCCTTAGAGCACATAGTTAAATTGTGCAAGGCAGAAAGAAAAAAAAAAAAAAAAAAATCTTTTCTCTTTACAGGAAAACTAAGCAAACACAGAAACTATAATCTTTTAAAGTAACAGACTGAAGTGACCAAGTAGTAAGATTCACATCACCTGCCACTACGCGCACACATACAAAAGCTTATTAAAATTTAGTTTGTTTAAAAAAAAAACAAAACCCAAAAAAATATGGCTTTCACTTCCTATAGAATTATGTGATGTCTCACAAGAACAGCTAACCAGCAATTACTACTTCTTGCTTTCATTATGACACTAAGCTCTACTGGTTTTGCACCTGCTGAAACCATATCTGAGGGGAAAGGAAGGGAATGATACCACCTTCTCACTCACTCAAGAGGGGAGAGAGAAAAAAAAATAAAAAAAATTAAAAAAGCATGCAAACTCCTTAGAGTCTAGAACTGAAGTATATTTTAAACAGCAGGGGGGAAAAAAAGTGTCCTATAAAATGTCCAAGTTATAAAGGTGGAAAGAGTCTTAAAATTTGCTACACAATATGTTTGTCCATTGTTTTTTTCCAGAACAGTTTTCTCATGCCACTGGTTCCCTCCTCTGCAGGCCAATCATTTTACTGAAGTCTGGAAACACCAATACAGCAAAGAGCACAAACAGGCTGGTGAAGGCCTAGCTGTGGTAGTCTGGATAGGCTGGGAATGCCTAAACAGACTTTAGTCTGGCAAGAGCAGCAGGGTTGATAAAAGAATAAGCTGTACAAGGCCAAACTCACACATTTTTATGATCTTCTTCAGCTGCCTTTAAGAGGCTCTTGCTCGTAATATCTCCCATAAACCTCTATACTGTAAGCTAGTACTGCAAGCAACTGCCTTGGCAGTCAAAGTCACCTCTGCAGAAAGCACGCTGCAGACCGGAGGCCACGCAAACAAGAGCCAAGAACATCTAAAACTGAATGAGCCAAAAATGCCTCCTTGGCTGCTTCTTGTTCTGGAACAGCTGGTCCTACAAAACCTTCAGCTACAGCAGGTAGACAGATTTGTTTCAGCTTTAGA
Organism: Nothocercus julius; assembly: GCA_013398735.1. Taxonomy (NCBI): domain Eukaryota; kingdom Metazoa; phylum Chordata; class Aves; order Tinamiformes; family Tinamidae; genus Nothocercus; species Nothocercus julius. The sequence continues at coordinate 1,991,173 of VZSV01000117.1, forward strand.
GGTGGCCAACAAGGCACAGTGAGAGCAGCCCCCAGCTTGCCTTGCATGCGGCACCCACGGTGCAGTACAAATCCTTGCAAAAACACATCTGCATCAGACACAACTCCCTGTGAACCACACCAGGGAGGCAAGTTCATTGCACATTGAGCAGTATAAGCCCTGAAATGCAACTACAGAAATTGCTTCCAGGAGGAAAAAAATACACATATACACACACATTTTCTGATATCAGTGATATATACATAAAATTATCAGGAAAAAAAGCATATATAAAAAAATCAAGAAGTCAAGAAGAGTTAAAATTAAGTGATGAACCAGTACTTTGCATTGAGCCCAAAAACCTCTGTGAAGGTTTCAGTCTTGTAATTTATCCACAAACCAAATAAAATACACCTGACAACTTTGATGAATACTTTCCTCTGACCAATCAGAGAGAACAGTCTCACAATAGTTGCAGGATATGACAAATTTCCATACATGACTTTGGTTTAAATTTGAAACGATGCCCAGTCTGTAAAACAATATTGAGAATTAAGGAATGTAGAATAAAAGTCCATCCTGCTTGATAAACTTATTAACTAATCATAGCATATAACTCTGCACATAAGGTTTTTCATCCACAAGAATCTGAGTGCTTTTGCCTATGTAGCTTTCCTCCTACTCATATCACACCTGGGTTGTTTTTGTTTTAAGTGTAACTTTGGTTTTAGAAGCACCTTTCACAAGAAGCAATGCAGGAACCCAGAGAAGCAGAAGTCTCATGAAATTTAGTAGCATAAGCTCAAGATTTGTTCACTTTATCACAAAAATTTGTTCCTTTATTCTCAGGTCAATTTCGCTCCCAATATATACTTGACAGTTTTCGGAGACATAACAGCAGATTTTCAGTTTCTTATAAACTGTATCATACACATTTCAACACAATCATTCTTCCACTACCATTTTTAACTTTAGAAGTTGTTTGCACATAGGTAACACACAAACCCTACTCTGATAGCTCTGCGGGCAGATCAAAAATAATCAAAACTAAGTTTCGTCAGTTTTGTTCCTCTGCAAACGTATGACAAATGCAAGAGCAGACTTAAGGTTGCATCTGCTTCTAATGTATTACTGTACTGACTATAACCTACAATTCCAGCCCAAAACACAACTACCTAGAGTTTTCATACAATTTGGTTCTAGGATAATATTTCTAGAACCACAATAGCATGATTCAAGTCAAGTGCATGAAGAAGATACCTAAAGATAGGTACAGGTCTAATTGTGTGCAATTTAATTACTGCAGTTAACTTCATACGTGCCACATTATTAGTTGAAATGGTTGCATTTTAGCCACTGTTACAAGAGCAGTTATTCAATTTGATATGCCAAATCAATAACCAGCACATCCTATGTTCATAAAAAAAAGATGTAAAGAAGCTTAATGTATCCACTATGTTTTGCTCCATCCCAGAAACTGAGGTAAATTGTAGTAAACATTTGCTCACTGAATTAATTATAAAACAGTTCTATTGATTTAACCTTAAGAATTTCCATAACAATTTACTCTGAAAATACACTGTTACCAATGAATCTATTTGTTTTAAGATTAAGAAAGCTGCTACCAAAGAATGCTGTTTTGTTACTCAGATATTGCTTGCAGATTAAGTAATGCAAAGCCCAGTTGTGATACATGGTAAAGACAGTTTAAAAAAAAAAAATCTGCTCTAAAGAATTCTTAGAGCTAACTTATGAATTATCAATATCATAATGTCTCAAAGAAAAAAAAAAACTATTTTAACTTAAAGCAGTGACTTCAACTTCTGTTGAAAATGACCATCACACACAAGCTACAGGCAACACTGAATTGTTCCTCGTCATCAAGTTGAAACTGATAGGGACAGAGAAAGCCTGGAAAATCTGACTGCTGGAAAAAGTAGATTTCCAAAGAAAGAGTCAAAATGGAACAGAGAGTTAGAAGTGATGGCACTGGAAGAGAAAGTTATACCAACAGTTCCTCAGGCCAGAAGGAGAGAATTCTGCATCTACCTGCAATTCCAGCTGTTTGGGAAGCAACTGCTGATATAAGGGACCTCAAACCCTTTCAGAAACACCCAACTCTAACTCCCCAGACTTCTAATATACTACAAAACAGGCCATTTGAAATAAATCTAGTGCAAGTCAACTGTCCCCATATTCCCTTCATCCCTGTTCTTAAACCCACATACGAACTTATTTTGCAAGTCTTCAGCTGGTGCCTTCACCAGCTGGAGATGATCTCTTCTGAGTGGATAAGCAGGACGAGGCAGGAAGCAGGGCAAGAAAAGGCCTGACTCCCGAGTTCCAGCTGTGCTCCTCTCCAGGGCAGCACAGGTAGGTGCAACAACAAGGGGTTCCCACCCCACAAACACTGCAAGTTTCTCAAGCGCTGCAGACATGTCCTGCCCACGCCAGGGGTGACGCTGCTGCGCTGTCCCTGGAACGCACTTAACTTACTACTTCATAGGAAGAAAAAGTAAATTACACGTCAATTGACAGCTCCTCCTTAGCCTACTTGGGAACTTAAGGTGAGCTGGAACCAACATAGACTGTTCGGGACTTGGCTGCTAGAGCATCACTAACTAAAGGGCAAGTAGCGTCTATTCTAAAACCATCGTATAGCAGGAGTCTAAAGTAAACTTGAGCTTTAGCTAATTCTGATCACAGCTAAGTAAGCAGAGATCTAAAAAATATTTGTATTAAACATTTACAAAAAGAACCTAAATTGCCAGTTCACGAAACTCATCCTTTTCTTTGCTAAATACAGGGAATGAAATCAAGGAACACTAGATACTTCCAGTAAGAAAAACAAACAGAAATCCCTCCTAGTCATCTATCATTCAGCTTCACATGAAGTCCACTTAAAAATCACTTCACCCACCTTTAACCTCTGAATAGAGATCACAGAAAAGAAACTAGTTTTATTCACTAAAAAAGGTCAAATTCTCAAATCCTGAAGTGAGTGATGTCCCATATCTTTGACAACTGCCACAATCTAATTCAGTGCACTTGTGGGTGTAATCGCTCTAGATTGTTCAATGAAAATGAGTTTCTGAACCAGTAAAAGGAATTTCTCACTTGGCACTACATTTCCTAAACGCTATATGCAAACTCCAATAAGTATAGGGAATCTCTTTCCAAGCATATGTACAAAGACTATTTATAACCCTTTTATAGCTGACAAAAATAATTTTCAAACCATGTTACCAAAAATCATATGGGGGGGGAAGGATGAAGTTGAAGGTTTGTTATTTAAGGCTACTCAAATACTGAACATACTCCTGCCAGTGTTCAGCCCCTAGGGATCAGGCACTGCACAAATTAGCAACAGCTAAAACATTACTCCCAAAATGAAACATTTATGCAGTGTTACAAGCTCAGATAACATGGTAAACACTCTACTTAAGAAACCCACTGACCTATAGCAAATGGCCACCTCCTCTCAGTAGGAGCTACAACAGAATCTAAATTTCCATTACGAAAATATCTCCAGTCCTTGCACAGTGGCAACAATCCTCTCCTAAGCACAAACTAAAGCAGTGAGTTCCTGCCCTCATTTCGGGTGACAGCACCAACACGAGTCCTTTCAACACAGGTGGGACAAGCCGAAATACAAACAAGGCACCATAAGGAGATAAATCTGAAATTTTCTCTAGAAGAGGCAAGGAAGAAATCTGCTTGGAACATGCAGGTATTTTGCTGAGGGAGGAAAGGGAACAAGGAGTCAAGGTAGGAAACCTGTTGGAGAGGCTGAGCTAGGAGCTTGCTGCATTAGGGCATTACACAAACCCCGAGGCAAAAGCTTCCTCTTCCAGCCTAAAAACGCAACACCCAGGACACACATGATGGGACAGCGACACTTTCCACAGCATTTGTGCTCTGATCCGGAGCACCACATTTCACAGATCAGAGGATTTTTGATTACAAGGGTCAGTTTTTTGTTTTCAATTATACTAATGACCTGATTTAGATTTCCCTGTTCTTAAGAAGGCTTGGTCAAATAAACAGAAAGCAGAACAGGAAACATGTCGCGGGCTTCTGGACAAAGGGACAGAAATGGCTATAATGAGCATATAGCAATTCCTGCCAGAGGAGAAAAAAGTACAATGCCATCAATAGAGAAAAAAAAAAAAAAAACATGATGGGGTAATTTTGTAACTCAAAATGCAGGGAAGTCAACTTATGAGGGCATCCGAGATTTTGGAAACAAATTCAACAGGACTGAAGCTTATAACATATCATTCCTAAAGGGACTTAAGATGTAAAGGAAATAAACATATATAAAACACAGCAGGTAAACGAGAGACGGGAGTATTTTTCATAAGATATGACTTCAACTGAGTGTGTCCAAAGAGTACAATGACTGTACACTGACAATTAAAATCCACTATTGTTTAAAGATGGAGAGAAGAAAGAAAAACAAACAAACAAAAAAAGATGGCAAACTACTGAAGTTGCTGGCTGGCAGAAAGCTGTTTCAAGGCAATATAGCATCAAGGATATCTCTGGATATTTCAAATCTCAGGTTTCCAAAAGAGAGTTAGAAGTAGCCTTTGGTGTTGCACCAAGCACTGCCATGTTTATGGCTCTATACACAATGGGCATATTGTTTAAAAATGCTTTTCCTTTTCCCAAGAAAATATCCACTTCCAGAAAGGAAAAAAACACTACGTGGCAGAAGCACACCGGAAATCCCTCACAAATACCCATGTTTGTCTTAGTTACACATCCCTAAGGAATCAGCCAGAGAAGCCAGGCAAAACACTTCTAGTTTTGACTGTGACTGCAAAGTTAGCAGCATCTTTTTAATAAATGACTTCCAATTCCTGAAATAAGGTGCAAAACTACTTTAAAAAGAACAAAAATGTGGTTTGTCCAGACACTTGAACTGTTTGCATAACTATAAGGTAATTTGTTTAGCTTTGGTACCATTATAGCACAAATTAACTATTGGGAATACCTATTAAAATAACTTATCCCACAAAACTGGTGAGAATAAGGGGCAAGCAAAACTTGACTCTCACTTTGTGTGCTTAACAGCATAAGTCTAGAAATAAACCTGTTTGAGGAAATGGCATTTTAAAGATTCCTAACACCTTTTTAAAAGGGTCTCTTCACAAAACAAAGCTACATTTTTAAGCAAAGAGCTGCTGTTACTGTATCGCAGTTAGGAAATTGTTAAGCAGCAGTGGGGTTCACGTTGCTGTGTCTCGTGTTTGCTTCCCCCTCTCCCCCAAGGCACGTAAGGCTCTTCCTTCTCGAGGGCCATCAGCGCAGAAGGGGCCCAAGAGGCCGCGCATTCCAGCAGGCCCCGCGAAGCTCCGCAGATGACACCACCAGGTGAAAACCGGCGCTGGCGACGCCGCTTCCTGACCGCGCACGAAATGGTGAGCGCCGCGCTGATGAATCGAGCGCGGCCTCGTAAACATTATTCACCCGCCGCTACGGTTTCCCAAGCGGCCCGCAACACCCCCCGAAAAGAGGAAGGCCACAGCGGCCTGCCGCCCCCTCGCCCCGCCGGGGCAGCCCCCGCTCCGCGGCCTGCATCCGGAACAAGGGCAGGAAAGCGAGGGACCCGTCCGTAAGGGAGCGCGTCGGCGCCGCGCCGGGGCCTGGCCGGCTCGCTCGAGGGACGCGTTACACGCGCGGCGACAGCGCCGGCCTC